>JBDJHY010000014.1:11009327-11025459 GCA_039654485.1 Withania somnifera | reverse complement strand
AGCTTACCTGGGAATCACCCAAGAACAACCCTAGGTAGCAAATTGTGAGTTTTGTGAAATAAAACTCAAAAAGGGCCAATTTACGTCAGAAAATCTACTCGACAACCGTTGTAAAGGTCCTTTGCCGCTACGGTGGCGACAATATGGTCGTCGCTGTAGCGGTCCCCTGACTGCTATGGCGGCAAGGATGCTTCCACGACGATCAATTGGCAGTGTACTGCTAGAAATTGGAGCTACCTTCTTCATAATACAATTCCAAACTTAAGACATCACAGATTAACCCCAATGCGGCAACTCCTATAATTGGAGTTCTAGGAAGCCGTTTTTCTTTTTAGAAATTGCTACGAAAAGCTAAACCACTCGACTATCCAACTAACAACCACTAATCCCCAAATACTAACCTATCAAATCAAAACCATCACCAAAGCTCACTAGGCTAAGTTTTCAACCAAAACTATCCCACCTTGAGATCTCCCAACTGTCATCTTAGGGGAATTGCTAGCAGGGAACTTAAACCCTAACCAACAAGATAACGACGGGATGGGTCGTTACAATTCTTGTTCAAGGTAAACTAGAACGATTAACCTTCCGTTACACAGAATTTGGAGCTGGAAGTTTTATGCATGAAACATCCGGATGCTAGCCAATGAACAATATGGAAAATACCTAGCGCAAGAATAAATTAATTGGTACATGTGCATGAAGTTTTGACTTGAGGATTCAGAACATTTCGTACAGCCTATCATCAAGAAAACAATTCCAGTATTTGATTTCTCAGCGATATCTTATCATATTTATTTCCAATTCGCGAAACCACTCAAGACAAATCTGAATGCCCATTTCCTCACTTGATATTCAATACTGTTGCATCACAAATACAACTTTGAGCAATTAAAGAGATGTTATCCTTCGAATCAAGAATCATATCACATCCAACTCCATTTTCCAGTATGACAGTACCTCATAAATTATCTGTAGCAACTGCATGGATATCACTGAGGACGTAATTAAATAATCAGTCATTTTAATATCAATGCATAAACAGAAAAGACCAGGTATTTCAATATCATTCCATGACCACAAAATATGCAACATGGACTATAAGGATTCATATTGGGATCACAGTATAGTACTAGTTGTTGACCAAAGATAGTTTGCATCCATGTTTATTATGTAACCAAATTGCATAATAAGACATACGACGGAAGGTATTTGAGAAAGGCTATACGTTAGGTACTAGAATTTATCAAATCATTACACATTTGAACTAGTCACAAGTAACCTTCTCGTCAAATGAGAAAATTTGGGCTCCGATCCACAAATAGCTGAAGTATTTTCTCTCCTATTATATTAACATTTTATAGCTCAAATAGTAACTGGCAACCTAGAGTTAGCTACTAGCTGAAATCAAGGAGTGGAACTTGAAAATGTTGATTTGCAGGACTAGTTACATGGTAGAGCACATCATCAAAATGTACTTTATAATAAGAGGTACTGCAGAGAATTAAACATGAAGAGCAGCAACTTCTTGAGACAAACCATCAACTTCTTCATTTTGTTCTTCAATTAGCTCTTCCTATGAAAACATTATCAATAAAAAAAGTCCTGTCAGATGAGTGAAGAATTATGAAAAATTGCAACAACTGGCATTCAATTGTTCTTTTAAAATAAGATACGCTCATCACTTGCTGTATTGAGTGTACAATTATGATACCAAATGAATCGTTTATACTTGTCCATGATATCAAGAACATCCAAGTGAACGTGATAATAATAAACGGCACGTATCAGCATAAAGTCAACGAAGATAAGATTGCAACTGCAAATACTATCAGGACTACGGAAATAAGCCCTAAAACTCACTGAAGCTGATATGGCATCTACACCGATCATACCAACAAGCAGGGGGCAAGGAGAAATAGAAGTAATAAACATAACATCGTCCAGAATATTGATGTTATAGAGAACCAATATGATTCCCTAGTGCTCAAAAAACTACAGAGAAGATAATGCTTGAAATACATAACAAGAAAAAGGAAAACATCAGTTCACTGTATTCACCAAGAAGTAAGCAACAAGAACAAAAAGATCACCTCTGCATTTCTTCTTTTTACTTCCACACACTTAGAAGCACTGATGCTAGCACTCTTCAGCAAGCTACGAGCACTGTAGTTTGCCTGATTAGCACTGCTTTGCATGCCGACTAATGAGTTCTCTGATCCCTCAGACTCCGCTGGTGGACTATGAAGAGTTGTTGAAACAGTTCTCTTTTCACAATCATTATTTTGGGAAGACGTGTCATCTTTTGGTGCAGGAACTCGCTCTCTGCAGCAGGATATTTCAAAAAGAAAACAAGTTCATATGTTAAGTGAGTATGTTTAACCAAAACACACATAATTTCAGCTGTTAAGGTACCATTTCAAGGTATCAATCTATTGAATACTGGAATTCTGTGTTAAGTATATCTGTACAAACTGAAGAGTTTAATAGGCACAACATCATTCTAAAATCAAACAAAATGATATCGATTTAAAATAGCACATAAACAAATCCAAGGTCCTCCTGTGACCAAGAAAGACTGGAAGTGTCCAAATAGTAAGAGCTAGCTGGTAAGTAACTGCAGAAAATAATGCAAGCAACTCTATAATTCACACCAGTACATAAAAGCAAAAAGTATTTTTAAAAATCTGGTTTTCATTTGATATTTTCTTTGAGAGACTATTTTTCACTTCTGAGTTTTGTTAATGTGGATAGTTTAATGCAGAAAGTAATTCCTTAATCAGCAGATTCTGAAAATCATTTTACCAATCTGACGAAAAGAACCATAGATTTGACCACGCACCTAGGCAAGGAAGCATGCTGCCTTTGAAGTGGTGTGCTACGTTCACCTTTACCGGAATGCTCCTCAAGATGTGCAAATTGTCGCTTGAACCGATCAACACCACTAAATTAACATAGAAGAAAGACCACGATCAATATTTCTTGAATAGCAATACAAAATGATTCTTCAGAAATGGAAAAAATTATTTGGCACGATACATTAACCTAATTATTATGAAGTGGGGAGTCTAGAAGACAACAATCAACTGAGAGAAAAAGATAGAAAGAACTCATGTCTTTGCACAGAAGGATGATCAATTAGATCCAACGACAAGTGCCAGGATCAGATAATCATTAATAAAAGCGAAAACCCTGCAAACCAAGGTTCAAATTCCAGCAAAGGTGAGACTCGGTGAATTCTTCCCATCTGCCTAAACCTTGGTGGTCAGAGTTATCCAATACTTGTGCTAGAGGGGGATAGTGGATCCCAGTTGACTAGTTGAAGTGTGTGTAAAACTAATATGAATATTCTTTTTCTACCCTCATATTAAAAGTTTACACCAACCCTGTTGTTGCTGAAAACATAATTCCTTTGATTTCAAGAAGATCCACTACTGTGTCTGTATCTGTGGGAGGGTTTGAGGAGGACAATTTCCAACACAGCCAAACACAGTATCTTTTTATGTATTTGATAAGACACGCAAACTCAGAACTAAACAAAATGATCAATATTCGTCCAATAATATCCGCAATCCACTATAAAATGTTAATAATTTATCACGACCAGATGATGTTCATGGTTTGCTATCAGGAAATGAATAACTTTTACTGACAAATGAATGATGGTTCCTTTCTAGAAAATAAGTATTCAGAACTGTAAATAGTGAGATAGAAGAAGCAGAAAGGCAGAAGTCAACATCAGAAATTAACACCTAGAACCTAATTTATCCCCAAGAAAGGAGTGAGCTCCAAATGGAGTAGACCCACTAATAGACTCTACCATATAAACATGCAAAATCAAATCCCAGGAAAAAAAATCAATCATCTGAAAACAATAGTCAACTATTACTTTTTAAAGGGAAGAAAAGTTGTGTATGTTTAGTGATGTTCTTCCATCTATGAACGAGTAGCAACTACTCTCCAATAAAAACCTACGAACATCGGCTTCCAATGCATGAGAAAGATGCAGGTCAACTGTTATAGAAAAGAAAGAGCTAAAATTATTAGAATTAGATTCTATTAGCAGCAAACCTTGGGTACATAAAGCCACTAGTCTGATCGCCACCACAAAGATACTCCTGAAGCATCTGAGGATGATATTCTAAAATCTGGTTGTTCAAGACAAGTGTAAAGTCAGTCCTTTGATCCATTTCACTAGCAAGGTAGCCATTAATACTAAAAAAGCCGCACCTCGCGATATATGAGTTCTCTAACATCATCTTTTGCCAGTTTCCTCTTCTCAAATTCAAACTCAAGCTTTGATATTGGTGGTCTAGATGGTTCACGATCAGCATTTGATAAACCACGGAAATAAGGATCCTCCAATCCCTAGGAAAAGGCAATATTAGTCTTAAGTCAATTGGACTTGAGAATTTCTTTATTAGTTGAAATAACATTGGATTTGTTTTGAAGCACTACCTGTTCCGCTGATGGCCGATCTTTAGGGTCAAATGCAAGCAATTGTTCGAGTAGGCGTAATGCCAAAGGATCTGCATTTGGAAACTTTTTTGCAAATGGAACTGGTTGTTTCTTCCGCATGCTACTTAGGTATCTTCTTGCCTTTTCATTTCTAATCTGCCAGTTTTGAATGAAACAAGTTCATAGAATAAGAGAAAATTAAAGTGGACATGTAAGATGTGAGACCACAGAACTTCTCAGCAACAATTTTTTACCTATCTTCTAAAGATAATACATAAATACTATCCAGTATTTGACCCATTTTTTCAACTGTTTACTTTATTTTTGCGGGGATTTTATGAACCCCCCACCACCCATATTTGCTCAAAGTGGTATAAGTACCTCCCTTGAACCCACATGACAAACTGTGGTGTTTGCACAAAATGTGCGTTGCATGAGAAGCTTAACTTTTACTCTTCTTTTTTTCTTTGCTTTTTCTTCTTTCTTTACTTTTCTTCTCCCTAACACCTTATCTGCCACTTCCACCACCATACCTCCTTCACCGACCACCAGAAACCTAAGCTTACTAATTCTCTTAGCCACCTTCATTCTTCCCCATTACAAGTGTTAAAGAGTTCACTGCAGTTCAACCTAGAGATGTATCTTTTTAAGAGTTTAGTACAACTCACAAGCCATTGTACTCATCTTTCATTCACCACTACACCTCACGCCACCTTCAAGAGGTATCGCCATTACATCTTTGTGACCACAGGTCATTCATACAAAAATGGAACTACTTTCTTCTCCCTAACACCTTATCTGCCACTTCCACCACCACACCTCCTTCACCAGCCACCAGAAACCTAAGCTTTCTAATTATCTTTCCCACCTTCATTCTTCCCATTACAAGTTTTAAGAGTTCACTGCAATTCAACCTAGAAGAGTTTAGTTCAACTCACAAGCCATTGTATGTATACACTTCACGCCACCTTCAAGTGGCATCACCAGGCCCCTCTCTAATAAGGAAAGGAAAGGAAATAATCTCAATTTTACGACAAATCCAGTCCGATGGCTGTTACATCTTTGTGACCCCAGGTTACATTCATAGAAAAATAAAACCATTTCTAGTACATGTCAGAAACTCCCAAAACCAGTGGCACCACTGGACAGAATCTTTCAAGCGGCTGAGGACCACCAGGAAAAACGTATTGGTTGTGCCACCTGAAAGCATACATATACAGGGTGGTACAAACCAGAAAAAATAATCATCAGCAAGCTCCATCACTACCTGTAATACCCATGAATGCCTCCCTCAATTCACCTTCACTCTACAAGAAAATGGCATCACCTTCATCAGCTTTCACACCATAGATGTCTTTTTCTTCAACTTCTCTTTTTACCTCAGAAACAATCATCAGGGAACATCATAGCTCCTCCTGCCTTCAACCAACGAAACCCGACAACACCACAATTTTGGTGGTGATTTTGATGTTTAACAATGGTTGTTCGACGGTGGATCTATGGTGTGACGAGATAAAATGAGAGTTATTTTTTTAGACTGATGGTGAAATAGAAATTGAAAAGAAAAGAAAATTTGAGTGGCATCACTAAACTGCCATTCATAAAACTGGTGTTGGTGGCAAAAGGTGGTATTTATAGCACTTCAAACAAATATAGGAGGTTTATAGGACCCCCACAAAGTTAAAAGTGTTCGGTTGAAAAAATTGGACAAGTATAGGAGGTCATTAAATGTATTACCCTCATCTTCTATGCTCAAATATATCTACTTGCAGTATTGCTACACATACATTGGCACAAAAAGCATGCACAATAGCATGATGCTAAGAGAATAACGCATAATTAAATAACAATCTGACAGAGAAGAATATATTATGAGAACTAACCTTTGCAATTGTTTCTGGAGGAGGTGTCCCAAGCAAATCTGTGATTAGGTCTAATTGATGAACCACATTCTTTCCAGGAAATAATGGTTTTCCAGAAAGCAACTCAGCAAATATGCATCCGATGCTCCAAATATCAATAGCAGGAGTATACTGCAAATAGAGAACTCTTAGAGACAGGATATGTCACATGTAAATAAGTCAATGAAGATGTGTCAAAAACACAAATAAAGTCTCAAATGTACAATAAAGTTGTTTCTCAATGAAACCACATCTTTCCACATTATAATTCTTTCATCAAAATTTTCCAAGTAACAAATCCTCATCCTTAAAGCTTGTAAACTTTAAAGCCATGCTTCAGTGTAAAATGCACGAGAAGTAGGTTCTTTGCATCTCATCCACTTCCCCTGTCTACATCCATGCTGGAAGTAGCCTCGATCTAAACTTGAAAAGAAAGTTCTCAGAAGGTTAACTGAGTGTGACATTCATGCTCAGAGCCAGTAACCTGAAAAAGTGTCGTGTTTCTCTGTGCTAAAACTAAACACCCATATGACAACCTATTACCTGCTCTGAAATAATATTGTTATTACTTTTTAAAATTTTCACCTTCTCCAGTCTTGTGAAATGCTGAAAATTTCAATTTCCTTAGGCAGTTACTTGAAGATTAGCAAAATGCATCCCATTTTCCTACAGCTTCATTGACTTGGTAATTTTCACAGTAAAATGTTTGTCGCTGCATATTCTTTGCTGTTTTAAGATTTATCAATTTAGTCTTCCTAGTGGTGTCCCTTAACCTTGTGGCTAATGGGGATCTACTTCAGAGCTAGTGCAGTACAATGCCCACTGCCTTAAATTCCGAAACCACCTATGACAAACAGTCAGTAAATTAAATCTTTCACTGTTGCTGAACCATTTAGGAGAACATGCCATACAGCAGGTATACCACAGTATTGATGAGCACTACACTTGATTCGAGAGACTAATACTCATCACAGAAGGTGGAGCAGATGCTGTAAGAGGAATATTCTCATCATTGCTCCAATTCAAGGAAATTACTACTACCCAAGTTCTTGATTTCAAATTTCTTTTTCCAACAAGTAGTGCCAGAGCTTATCAACTATAATTTAACTTCTAATGAACCTATAATTCAACATAGCCTAGCATAGGATAACATGATAAGCAGGTAACATATTCTCCTAACAAGAATAAAGAACAGATTAGCAAATTACAGTTATAGATCTCATAATGATGTGACTTTTATGAATTACTACTTAGTTTCTCACTTTGTTCTACTTTTTTTATCTTTTAGTTTTTTCTTTAGTTAATTTTTCAGCCAGTTCATTTTCCAGTTGTAATTAAATGAATCTAGACTGAAGGCATTGTTAAAGGATGCAATGGCATATGAGTACAAGCAGTCAGCTACAAACAATTTATTGTAAAAAATTATTACTTTTGGGAGTGGATTTCCCTCCCCAAGGAAATAGAAAGACTTGCAATCTATGAATCTTAAAGGAAAGCAAGGGACTTGAGAAGAAACAAAATAACAACGAACAACCTTGATCACTACACTGATGTTAAGTGCAAAAGACTGGAGAAGTAACAAAATAATGAGAAACAATATTTAGCATATACATTAAAACTAAGTATAATTAACTATACTTAACATCTGTACGTTGCAGTTGTTGAATATATGGAACAGAATGAACAGTTAAATTCTGAAAACTTAGTGCCATTGCAGTTGTTGCATACACTATCAGAAAAAAGAGAGTTAAAGCTCGAAGTCAATAACATTGTAGTTGTTGCATATACACCTGCAGGATAAACAATAAAACTGTGAAAGTGATAGAAGTTTCTTACCTTAGAGAAAAAGGAGCCACATAGCTCGGGAGCACGATACCATCGAGTTGCAACATAATCCTTTAATGCATTCAAAAAGATACTTCAAAACTACCAGACAAAAGACATGTATATAAAACAACAGGAGAAAGGAAGTGTTTTAAAGTTGAACTTACAGTCCAGAAAATAGCTGACGGCATATCGTTGAATGATACACGAGCAAGCCCAAAATCACATATCTTCAACTTACAGTCAGCATTAGCAAGGATATTTTTTGGCTTTAGATCACGGTGGAAAATATTTGCTGGTAAAGGGGCAAAAACAGCAGGTTTGATTATCACAGAGGTAAATTTTAACTTCTATAGTTAGAGGTAGCAAAAGAAACATTTCGAATTACACAAAGAACCAACCTGTATGAATATATTTTAGTCCACGCAGAAGCTGGTAGAGGAAAAACTGATAATGCTCATGTGTAAGATCATTATTGGCCTTAATTACCTGATGGAGATCTGATTCCATCAATTCAAATACGACATATATATCTTTAAACTCTCTTCGAGAAGGAGGCAACATAATGTGTTTTATTTCTACAACATCTGGATGCCTAAGTAGCCGAAGAAGCTTGATTTCTCTCAAGATTCTTGTGGCATCAGAAACATGGTCAAAGACATCATTAATTTTCTTGATTGCAACTCTTTCACCAGTATGGGTATCGACAGCTGATCCCACAACTCCATAGCTTCCTTTGCCAATTACTTCCTGAACTTGATATCTACTTGCCTCTCCATATTCAGTAAAAAATTCTGTCTCCAATGCATTCTGAATAAGAACATCCAAGTTAATATAAATTCCAAATACCTGAAAGCTAATAGCAGCATTGCTCCCTCCTCTTACCCATGAATTGACAGGGGGTTAAAATATATTAGAAGGCGATAAAAGTAACTTTTTCATGTGCTAGAAAATACACATACACTATGAACACGAAAATCTAACCAAAAACCATGACTTCCCATTATAACTCAACATAAATCCAAGTATTTAGGGAGTTTGCAGAGAACAACATTTAGTTTCAGATTGTTTAATCATAGTGGTAGAACAGACTACCAAAAGTTCATCTCCCAAAACATATAGACTGAAAGATCAGAACGAATTGAGATGAAACTTCTGGTCAACAACTTTAAATAAGATGGGTCCAGATTACCATATAAACAAGGGATTCAAACTTAATATAATGTCAACAAAATTTCGTTCTTATAACCAAACAGGCAACATCTATGTGAAATTCATACATCAAGACAGATCAAATTAATCAGTTAATGATAGTCAACTCCATGCGAAATAAAAAAAGCCAAATCCAGATATAAAAAAAAGGGGGGCCTCCACGACTTCGTATATAATTAACTGGAACAAAGAAGAGGACCTTTTTGAGAGGATCCATGGAAGAAGGGATAGGAAAATTAAATCGTTTGGGTACTTTGATGAGCTTTAGACCGGTAATGTCAAAGTCTTCACTAATGGTAATTTCCTCTTGTGTTTGTAAATTGTGGGGATGAGTCAAAATGGCATCCTCATTGGTATGACGACGATGAAACCAACGAAGAACTCCATCGACAAATGTACCACTACCACCCATATACACCACTTTCTCTCCTAAACTCTCGTGTTGATTCTTGATTCCTCGCCACAAGATCTCAGCATTTCACGGTTTCGCTCTTCTCCCTCCAATTTTATAATTTTTATGGGGAGAGATAGATGGAAGCAAGAAGTAATAGTAGTGTTACGAGTTAGGACAACCGCGTTACACTGGCAGATCTTTCCATATTCCTACCTTTGAATTTTTGATACTGTAATTACGGCTACCAATTGGGCAAGTTGATTTCCTTCCTTTTATATTTTTGAATTTTCTCATTCAAACCATATTATTATGAAATTACAACTTGATGTAATATTATATAATTTTTTTTACGGCGGAAAACATATACATCATCAAAAATTGTAAATATGTGCCAAAGCATGTAAATATTTCTTTCAATGAATATACAGCGTAATTTTCTAAAAGTTGAATATAGTCATCAAACTCCAACTTATTTATAAACTTATATTTAGTTTTAGATAATTATAGAATATCTTTATTTTCAAATATAAAAGATTTTAAAAAAATACAAAAGATTTAAAAATATCCTTCTTCTCAAAATTGACATCATGAGATGTTTCAAAAGGTAAATATCCAATGGGAGAACATGATGCTTGAACTAAGAAACAATAATGTTTGGTTTACAATATGTTTTTATTTCTAAGAAAATTAGTATTCACAAAATGAACAGCAAAACAAAACTATTTTAGAGAAATAGTGAATCAAGATAAAAAGATTTAAATTGAGTTCACTGAATTAATAATGTGTTTTTAAGAAATTTATTCCCCTCAAGTATCTGAGGTTGTGGAATATAATATCCCATGATAGAACGATTTACTTCTTCAGAATAGTCGTACCTCAAATTTTGAAAAATAGCGACCCACTGAAGGACAGTAAATCACACGACAAGTTAAATTAGAAACATTATAGAAGATCGAAAATTTCATACTGCATATTGATGTGTCGATAATTTACGAAACTTTCGATGCTTAAAACATAGAACTTTGATTGTTCTTGTGTGTTTATATTAGATATGATGGTATTTTTTGGTTCTTATGCAGGAAAACTGGTCGTGGAAGCAAAATAGAATTTTTGCTGAAATGGTGTGAGTTCGGGGTTATGAAAATATTCGACGGACCGTGGAACCACTTCATGGTCATCCCATCATCTGCAGAATAAGAAACAAAAGACATAAAATTGAGGACCAAGTTGACAAAGGGGTTGGAGAGTCGTCATCCTATTCTACGGCCCGTCATTTGGTGTTGAAAGTTAAAGACCCGGGAGGTTCACAAAGCTTTTTATGGGTCGTAAAATCATTTCAAGTTCCGTCATACTATTCGTAGAAGTGAAGACTGGAGATTGAATTTATAAGGCAACGAAAGAGACTCAGACTACTAGCCGTCAAGGCAAATAACGGATCGTACAATGGTTCATGGAAAGTTGATAATCTTTTGCAATTGACGACAGACTTGATAATGTATGGACCGTAGACCTATTCCACAGGCCATCTTTTACTGCCACTGTTTTACTTTTATTTTTTTCCTAATGCTTATTATTTGAAAAATAAGGTTTTTAGGAAAAATAACGCCAAATGTCAAAGTTTAAACTATTTCAAATTGAAGAAAATTTTAAAATAATTTGAGAATATTTAGACAGAGTTGCCACATAATTTGTTAAAGATATTAAGAAAATTTATTATTTATTAATCTTAAATTAGAAAACAAAACAAATCCAAGATTAAAGAAATTCTGAGTAAGAATTTCGTAAGTCACGACGAAGGTTTTTAAGGCATCTCATAAACATTCATATTCAATTATGCATTGCTAAAGTTTATCTGTGAGAAAACTTTGTTACATTGTAACCTATAATGCCCCGAAGTTACCCCCTGGACGCTACAAGGCATCCTTAACCACTGAGTTGCCTCAACAGCCTCAGATAAATCCTTGGATCATGCACATTTCTAATCACTTATTCATCAGCGGAATCTTAGAACAATAATAAAGTCTAAATTGGGCCATCTCATACAACAAAGAATAAACACAAAATAATAACAAAAATTCCAAATCAAGTACCACTAAATCAATTGTCTGAAAGCCTCTAATTACTGAAATACTAGGATGCTAAGACAAGTCCCCAACTATTCTTAGAATGAAATAAACAAAATATCAATAGACTAAACAACTTTAATGGAAAGAAACCAATAAATGAAATGTTCCTGATCCATGAGAACTAACTAAGTCTCTAAATAGCTAAGATTAGTAGTGTAACACCTCAAAACTTGAACTAAAATTCGAACCATTAAACTTATATTCTTATGTACGGATCTTACGAGTTCTCACTTTTTTCTAGGATATAAAACCATTTCTATAATGTGAGAGTAGTGTTAGACGTGATTTAAGGTCGAAAGAAACTTTTAATGCAAAGGCAGGATCAAAGACTTTCAACCGTCATTGTTTTTCATATCCTTTTAGGCATAGGTCAACTTGAAACGACTATATATCTCAAATAATAAAGAGTTATATGACCCATAACTATCCACGGAAAGGTCTCGGGGTCTAGTTTCTAACGCAATAAATCGCGCGTCATTCAAGGTCGGAGTAAAAAGTTATGACTATCTTACTAAACGGGTGCAGTGCAGTGAAATGATGGAGTTTCTGAAAAACTTATACTAAGAATTATGTGTTCCTCATAATCACTTATGCAATCTGCATAAGCCCAAAATAGGTCCGTATAATTGAAACAGTAACCTGAAGGTCTCTGTGAAATTTCTAGGGTTTTATGACTTTTTCCTGCTAATCCCTAACTAAACTACATTGCTTTGACACCTTCTAAGTATGTAGTTTTCAAAAAAATAATTATATTTCTTAAACTACCCTTAATTCCCAACACTTAAACTAGTCTAAACCCACAACTCATCTCATAATCCGTCAAAACAAAAATAGAAGAAAAGAGCGAAGGTTTCTTTCTCCCCCAAAGCCTAGGGTTCTTCAAGCTTCAAAATTCATTCCTCCTCATCAATTTATTGCGTACTAAGGCTTCCAAAAAGGTATGTGGACTAATGATTATGGGATTTCTTTCACCCATATTCCCCAAAGCCGAATTTTAAGTTGAGAAATCTTGATGTAGATTGTGCTAGGGTTCTCCAAATCTATCAATTTTGTGGATTTTTCTTTCTCATATTATCATAAATGTTATTTTTATCAAGTTTATATATTATATGTTGAGGTTACAAGTTTCTTAAATTGAAAGGGTCTTAAATCATGAAAGAAAGATGAAAACTTGATAAAGCTTGTATAAAGCTTGAAACTTGATAAGAATTTTTGAAATTATTGGATTTCTTGAAGTATATGCAAGATTAATTGAAGTCGTGTTTTTCCAAACTAAGGATTCAAAATTGTAAGGGTTGTTGGCTATCATGGAGTCTTGAGTTGAGTCTGAGATTCGTAAAGAAAAGAATAAATGACTGGACTTTAATAATTTTTTTATTAATAAGATGGCAATGAAATATGAAAGGATTGTTAAGTCATGCCTATGAAGATGGATTGTTGCTTAAAAGGCTAAAATTGCATTGATGCCCAATGGGGCTTAATAGATTGTATAATCAGAATTAAGAAGTGATATGGATGTTATCAGTCTTGGGAATAGTATTATCACCGAGAGGATTTGAGTATAAGAACCCCTACCCCATAACCTATGTAGCCAACATAGGAAGGATTCTTCATAGCCTAATTCTGCCGAATTGGATTGGCTTAGTGGTACCACTAAGAACTTGGATTTTTCCGCCATCTTGGTGAGGTTTGGGATCCCCTCAAGCGTAGGGAATATATTAGGAGCTATTGCTATATGCATGGGGTATGTTAATTATAAAATCTCCCAAAGGTATTAAAGTGTCAGTTTGAAGTAAAGATGAGTAAGAAGGTTTTAATATAAATGTCTTGATCTTGTTAAAACTAATAAAGTCTATAAATGTTTTACCTAAGCCTTTTCTTATGCCTTAAAGAGATAGTCTTACTTAACCAGGTTTATTGAAACTAAGGAAAAAGGTACTATTCTAATCATGAATTGCACAACCAATATATATATATATATATATATATCAAGTTAAGCATATCCATTACTACTATTTCTTGTCACCTTCCCATGTACTTAGTATATTCAAAATACTGACTGCATACTTTTTGTTGCATGCTTTAACATATATATCCAGACAACTCCATCCCCATGGTTGCGGTTGACCAGATCTCCTACTCCAAGTTCGAGATAAAGTTTAATGACTTTCCATGGACCGAGAACTAGTTATCTTATTGGTCATTCTATTAGGGTTGAACTTAGACTATTGATATCTCTTTTCTTTTATTCTGAGGCTACCTAATGATTTGTCTTAGCATTCTAGTATTTGTGTCAGATTAGAGGCTTCTATACAGTTTATGTAACAGTATTTTGACTTGGAGTTTTCATATTTAATTCAACATTACTTCTTTATTTCATGATATTGCCCATTAGTTTGCATTAATTATTCATATTGCTTCCACTAAGAGAGAATGATTAGAGTTGTGCATGAGCCATGGGTCCATCCAAGGCTAATGAGTCAACCCAATGGTTAAAAATGCTTGGTCCTGCCCCAGAGGTGACTCCAGGGCATGACAAGTAATTCAGTCAGCCATGAGCATAAGGATGGCTGGCCCAACCTACATTTAAAATCATGCAACAAAAAAGTATGCGGTCAGTACATCAAATAAACTGAAAAAGCATAAGGGGGACAATAACAGGCAATATTAACATGATCAATATGGGTACAAATGAACCATGAACGGGCTATGATATCTTAGGCGTATTTGCATATTTTATGATCATTAAGTCCCGTATTTTAGCTTAACGTTGAGAGAAATTACGTGTTTTATAGTGTCTTATTGATTGACATTTGTTACTTTAACTAAATCACATGATTAGTCTATTTCAGGGTTTTGGTATAAACTAGCAAGATGATTATTTATTTATTTATTATTTCATTTGCAAAAATTATCATGTAATTGGTCTTATGTTTCTATGCGTAGTATCTTGGTGCTTCGACCATTAAGATAAACTTATAAACCTAAAAGTGAACTAATCGAGAAATCTGAAGGGTAGAATGAGAAATATAAAGAGTGAGTTCATATATAGATTATACCAAGGTTGGATAATTGAGTATGATTCACAATCAAGATATGATCGTGTACTTAGTTGCCTCGCTTGATTCATTACGGGACGATAACTATAATGCATCTAAACTAAATTATCACAACCTATGTCGATCGAAGTAGTTGTGGGATTTGTATAGATAGTGATTAGAGGATGATCATTCCCTACTCATAGATTAAACCTTGAAACCAATAATTAGATAATTCAAGTTAATTAAATAAATTAATTAAATATGATTGCTAGCAAACTCATAATCCTAGTTCAATTCATTCATTAATTATAGTAAAAATATATTCTTCTCTAGATTAATTGTCCATTATTTAATTTTATCATTCTTAGCTTAATTACATTTCCAATTATCTCTCTGCAAACTCTCGTCTTAAATAATAGTTAGAATTAGTTTAATCCTATTAAACAGTTAATACAAGTCCATGTGGATTCGACATCCGGCTCGCAAACTATATTACTTATACGATCACGTATACTTGCATGTGTGTTTGGACGCAACAGTCATCAAAAGAAAATGAAATAAATCTTGGAATATTGAGTTCCACCACACAAGCAATCTGATTGATATGGGTAAAAGAATTAATGATGAATGTGAGTCATCCAATTTTGTCAGGTCGCCTTATGGGACTCGGTGTTTGGAGATTTGAGCTACTAGTTGCATATGATTCAGAGCATGCCTATGTCTAGATTGAGTTTATATTCATCAATATTTCTTCAATGGTAAGGTTACCTACTCAGTGAGATAGTCTTGATATTTTGGTCCAGGTAATGTTTCATCCAAGTTGCATAAGTACTTAGGGTATTGGTTGTACCAGTGATCCAGTATTGTCAATTATGTTTATGTTAGAGAGTCATTTATTGTTATGTGCAGTATGTTACCATTCTATATGAAGCTAGTCAGTACACATCTTATTATGAAAGTCAAAAAGTGTCTAAGTAAAGTTTTTCCAAGTGGTTTATTGACATCGAAATGGTTAATGGGTACATATTTATCAGTCCCAAAGAAAGGGTCATTAGCGGTTTGGTATGCCAAAGTGAATCTGTTGGACCAAGGTTGGTTTACGAGAATCGTCCCTTTGTGTTTTGATTGATGACTAAATGTTAAGTCAAAGATTTGATGTTAATGAATCACTTCACA
>JBDJHY010000014.1:10982298-10996584 GCA_039654485.1 Withania somnifera | reverse complement strand
AAATAATACTATATCAAAAACCACATGGTTAATAGTTTACCCTAACACATATGACATTCATGGCCTAATCGATAAACTGACCTATTTCTGTTCAAGCGACTGTAGGTACAAATTCCACAGGGTATTAGGTTTCTTTATGAACAAAAAAAAAAAAAAAAGGGAAAGAACCAAAAAATGGGTCCTCCGGAATCGAATTCGCGCACTTGGAGATACAAACTTGACCTTCTACCAGTGTTATTAAACTCGGATCGGATCGGACCGGCCGGTTCGTCTGGGAATCGGTCACGAGGCCGGTTTGGTCCGCCTAAAAATAATTTTTGAGATTTTTGGTATAAAAAGTAAATTTTTTTTAGTCCTATCTTCTTTTTCCTCCAATCGCGACTCACGCCTGCTATTCCACATTTATGTTGAATGATATTTTGTGGACTAGAAACATATACATATAAGTAAATTTATGCATTATTAAATCCAAGTCGAAGGGATTTTATGTCCGAATCAACCGATCGAATCTATTAAACCCGACCCCTGAGCTTGTCCGAATCACTTACCAAACCGAATTTAATAATTCTGTCTTCTACCACTAGCAGTAGCACTATCTGCTCTCGGTAACTTAGGGGATGGCGGGAAAGCTATTGTACATAATCCACATAGATCTGCCCCTTATTTGATGGCACACCATTAATTAAGATGGCTGTACAAGATATTCTTACACTATTAGGTTAAAGTAATTTGTGATTATATAATTACTATAGGTAATTTTTGTATGTGATAAATTTCAGTTGTTGCAAGAATAGGTAACGTTCTATTATGTTATTATTTTCTCTGTAGGATAGTGTTTGATTAAAGAAGAAATGTAAGAGATGTTTATTTTTATATGATAGTGTTTGATTAAAAAAAAATTTAAGAGAAAAAAAGAATTTAAGCATTAAAGTACTCTAAAAAAAATTTGATTTTAAATATTATATAGTATTTCTATATCTCTGAAAAATATTATTAAGGGCAAATGATAAATTCAAAATTAAGGAATTTTTAAATATATTAAAATATTATTTTTATTGAAATAAACTAAGGATGTGTTAAGTATGAAGAAATATATTTTCTGAAAAATATTTTTCTATATTTTCATGTTGATCTGGCTAAAAATTTTGAAAATATTTTTCCTAAATAACAATCTCAAAATCCCTCACCTTCATATTTACCCTCACCCCCCTCCCACCCTACATCCCCTAACTAAATTCTTACCCAACCCCTAGCCCTGATCCTAACCTCCCTACCCCATCCCCTACCACGTTAATTTTTTTTTTCTTTTTAAATTTTCTAATTTATTTTTTTTAATTAAATTTTTTTTTTACCCCATTCCCACCTCCCACCCCCTACCTAGCCGCCCACCCACTTATCTTATTCTTTCTTATTACTTTGTGTTTTATATATATATAATTTCCTCCTTGTATAACGAACACAAGAAAATAACTGAGAAATAACTTATTTTCTAGAAAATAATTTCTTGAAAAATGTTTTTCTCCACAACGAACATACCCTAAAAGGGAAACGGTATGATATAACATTCAACTTTGAGATTTACTTTTATAGCCGATATATCTTCCTTTTTTTAAAAAAAAGATCAAATATATTCTACCAATTTATGACCCCAAATATACACCTACCACTACAAAATAACCTAGATATACCATTTTCGGCTAACATAAGTGAAATTTGATTTATTTTTTTACTAAAACAAAATTCATATAAGGATTTCTTGATGATCAAAATTATTTTTCATTCACCTTCTTATAAAATCTAGAATGGATGCCCTAATTATTTTCTTTTTTTGCAAGTACAAGAACTAAATTACAATATGGCCCCAAAAAATAGTTTTTAATATTCTCTTACTGGTATACCCCTTAAATAAATTTACTTTGAAAAAAAAAAGGAATTTGAATCAAAATTTTCACTTTCGTTAATTGATATGAATATAATAATGGTAGGAGTATATGTAAATCACTTTTATAACGAGAAGTATATGCAAAGTTGAAAGCATCGAACCTTTTTCCCCAAATAAAAAATGATCAGAGTGCCATGTAGATGGAATAATCTTAAGAAGTAAATCAAATAAGCCAACTTCAACTGATGGTGTGGAAGTATATAAAATTGCAAGTGTCTTTATTTACACCCACATAGAATTATTTAAGTGAAAGTTTCTTTTAATGGCCACCAACCTATTGATGGACAAAATGATTAGGATTATATTAGTCGTTCTTCGGATAAAAGCTGCGACATGACAGCATAACTATTTCCTTGACCAGAAGAATTGAGAATCCAATGATCAAGTTGAAATATCATTTGACTGTAAAGAGTTATTTTAAGTCATCAAAATTATATTTACGATTTTGTGACATGAAAATTGACTGAATCTTATTTTATGGTACAGGAAGATATTGATCTAATGGTAAAGCTGAATTTTGATGCTTACCGTTTCTCAATTTCATGGTCCAGGATATTCCCACGTAATTTGATCACTCCTTTTTCATATTTTTCAGTTAATTTTAAAATCTAGCTCTTTGAATAAACAATAGCATCTTCTGTGTCACACTTTCTCAATGTAGTTGGAACTGGAAAAATTAACTGGAAGGGAGTAGCTTATTACAACAGATTGATTGACTATATGCTCAAAAGAGGTAAATTTACTGATCTTCTACGTATATCTCGAATATTTGAACCGTTGTCCTAAAAAATAATTGTTGTTTTAGTTGTATACGGTTTAAGTAGTTGGATCGGCCTCAACTTTTTAATAGTCGATATGAATATATCACGTTGACTGTATTACCTGAACATCTTTCTTTTATTTAGCAGGAATTACCCCATATGTTAATCTTAATCACTACGATTTACCTCAAGCACTTCAAGATAGGTACAAGGGATGGTTGAATCATGAAGCTGTGTAAGCATATCAAGAAAATTTATGCCGCATGATTTCTTCTGTTGAATAATAAGATAAGTTGTGGGTTATGATGATCTTTTGCTTTCTTATTCTTAAAAGGATTTGCCATTTAAATGTGCAGGAAAGATTTTTCTGATTATGCAGAATTTTGCTTCAAGACATATGGGGACAGAGTGAAGAATTGGTTCTCATTTAATGAACCAGGAGTTGTTGCTTATCTAGGGTATGACACTGGATTTTTTGCACCTGGAAGGTGCTCTAAAGCATTTGGTAACTGCACAGCAGGAAACTCTGCAACTGAGCCTTATATTGTTGCACATAATCTAATCTTGAGTCATGCTGCTGCAGCTCATAGATATCGCCAAAAGTATCAAGTAGGATCATATGTCCTTTTCTTCTCTTGTTTTATTTAACTTACACCGGAAGTGTCAAATAATTTACGCCATCACTAAGTTTTACGTATCCTGTTATCATAGAGATTCCCATAAAAAACTAGCTAACCTATCTTATTTTTGAGGTCACCAATCTCACTTTATGTGGAGATTACTTGTAGTTATTTTTCAGTGACGCAATAATGCAAAGTACTTTCACACTGTCAGTATGGAAGTTAAAACTATTTTGCTGTTGCTTTTTCTGGAAATTACATCATATTTCTACTCATTACATCCGGAGAAGAGAGAATTTTGAGTTCATCTTCTAAATGCAATCACAGGAGAAGCATAAGGGAAAATTTGGAATTATTTTGGATTTTGTCTGGTATGAACCATTGACTAGATCGAAAGCTGACAATTATGCAGCTCAAAGAGCCAGAGACTTTGAATTGGGATGGTAAGAATTTGTTAACATGGCACTACATTAATAAGTTTCTAGAGGGGTCAATTCTCCTTGATGTTTGGTATACTTAAGCACTTAACTTGGACTTCCTATACAGGTTTTTGCATCCTCTAGTTTATGGGGAATACCCCAAAACCATGCAAAATATTGTTGGTAATCGGTTACCCAAATTCACAACAGAAGAGATTAAGATGGTCAAAGGTTCAATTGATTATGTGGGCATAAACCACTATACCACCTTCTATGCATATGATCCTCCATCCAAATTAAAAGTCCATGCCTACAAGCAGGATCGAAACTGTGGATTTTCTAGTAAGATTTTTATCTCTATATTCTCCTGTATGCGCTTAAACTTAAAACGATGAAGTAATTCAAAGTCATGAGCTTCAGATAAGTACGCTTAAAGCAATGATGTGAAAATTGATTTGTATAAGAAATGGTAGATTCTTTGAATCCCTACTTTATGAAGTTTGATTAATATTGACATTGTTTCTTTGTTGAATATTGAAATTAGTTATTTATCCATTAGCAAATTTGGAATATATTCGCATCCTTTGTCATTTCATATAAATTTTATTCTTCACTTATTATTTTCGCTTCAAACCCCCTAAACCTAGTCCCCTTTTTACGTTTTCACCTTTAAAAGCACTGGTTAAAAGAAAAAAAAAAATGTGTTCTGATTGATTCATGCGTAAAGTGTTCGGTTGATTCCAATTCTTTAGTCTTTTTTTTCCTGATGCAGATGATCGCAAGGGAGTACCAATTGGTCCGAGGGTAAGCACATTGAAGTTAATGTTTTTATACTTAAAAAGTACTATATATCTATATCTTAACTGTTAGCTAATTCTATTTCTATTTTAATGCCTCTAGGCACACTCTGATTGGCTCTATATTGTGCCTTGGGGTCTCTACAAAGCTGTCAACTATGTAAAAGAACACTATGGAAATCCTACCATCATTCTATTAGAAAATGGTATGCTTGTATAACTTTAATGTACTGCAGTTACCTAGACTTGTTTGAATTTCCAGATCAACTTATAAAGCAGACAGAGGACTAACTATAGATGACGTTTAGGTATGGATTATGCTGGAAACATTTCCCTTCCAGAAGCTTTGCATGATAACAAAAGGATTGATTACTACCGAAGCTATTTGGCCGAACTAAGGAAGGTTGTCGATGCAGGAGCTAATGTCATAGGCTACTTTGCATGGTCATTCCTAGACAACTTTGAATGGAGATTGGGTTACACTTCTAGATTTGGTATTGTCTATATTGATTTCAGAACACTTAAGCGGTATCCGAAAATGTCAGCCTATTGGTTCAACCAATTACTTAAGCGATATAAGCATTAAGCTCGGGCTTTCCCCTTCAAATTGCAGCTTTTAAATTATAAGTGTATGCTTGTTTGGGATAATATTCCTGGTTAGCATAATTATCACAAATATGTTGGTGAAACTCTGCATAAAGGCTAGAATTTCTGGTCTGGAGCAGAGTTTTATAGACCGTACGTCATAAATCTTTTCAGCAATTTGGGAACAAAGTTTTCAAGACTCTATTACTGTTTGTACTATTTTTCTGCAGCATATTGGACCCGCTAGAAAAGAATCAGGAGAAAAGTTTTCAGAATATCACTTTCAGTCCACCATTTCCCAGTTCATTTAAGCACTTAACTTGCAATTCCTCCATCTTTAGACTTTTTCGTCTCCACTACTGAAAGTTGCAACAAAAATAAGTAATATCCAAGTCCGTCACTTATACTATATAATAGTAATCCATTTACAGACTTTACATGTTGAACTGTATTTTGCCATTCTGTTTTTATGGATTCATATTGTACAAAGATTCTATTGTTGCTTTGCGAAAATTGTTTACCCTAAAAATGATATATTTGAATTTATTTGAGGTCAAGAGCACATGTATTAATGTATTGCTTTTTTAGATCAATTTACTAAAGGTTTGTGTTTAATAGCAACCCCCCACCCCCCAAACCACGTATAGGGGACAGATCCTCAAGATTATTTCATAGACAGAGTAAAAATTGAAACGTAAGAAAGCAACAATTTATCGTGGAAAAACCCCGGCTCACAAAGGAAAACAACCACGACCTGTACCTATGCAAGATTTAACCCAACTTCACTAAAACAATGAGTCTCAACACCAAGTTTAGATTACAAGCAATTGCAATCCTAGAAACTAACTCTACTTCCTAACAATGTTCATCAATCACCCTTAACTGACAAACCCCCAGATCTAAGTTGCCCGCAACCTGAATCAAATCAAACAACTTCCTAATACAATGTATCTAGGAAATGGAAGAAATGGAAAGATTACAACTCAATAACTTCCTAATACAAAGCAACTCGACTCAGAATAAAATAGATAAACTATCAGGGGAACAGGTTCCTTCGTCTGGTACTTTTGCATCAGTTACACTTTAAGCTCAACAAGAATGCACTTCACATTTGAACTTGCTCAATCAGAATGTCTTCTTTCTTTTTTCTCTTATTTTGTGTGTTGATTCTCTGTGAAGATCCAATGGTATTTATAGCTCTTACTAGATACTTACATGCTAGTAGAATTCTAAATTCCAAAGGATTCCTATGCTCCAAGGAATTCTCACTTTATTCTAATCTCCTTGGATGCTTGGACTCTTCCTCATCGTTATCTTGCCTCTTTTATCTTTATCTTCAATCTTCATCTCTACTTGACCACTTATCTCTTTAAGGAATCTTCTTTTACTGCATTGATACAAGATACATTTACTGTTAGTGAATATTCCACTAATTAGATTATATGCAAGTATCTGGTTCTTTGGATTTGGCAAATCATCAAAACTTATCAAGTCTAACAATTTCTCCCTTTTTATGATGACAACAACTCATGCTCCATTTATACTGTGTTCTCTATGAAAGACGGTATTTGTACCAAACAGTTAAGGTAGGCACTATTAGAGAACCTAGTTAAAGAACCGGATTAACACACTGCTTATAAGCATCACACAGTATAGGCACTTCCCCCTTTTGTCATCATTAAACAGGTGAAGATAATTTGTTGTGTGAAGTCCAAAATTTGTAAAGTCAAGACCACGAGGGCAATAATGATGCAAGCATAGAAAAAATACTAAAGGAATATGTAATGAGAGACTGCAAAAGTAATTTGAAGAACAAAGATAGTGATCCCCAAATTAATAAATATACTTTAATAGTAGAGCAAGTACATCAGCATAGCATAATCAAAATAAGACTAAATAAGTGCACTAGACAAAGTCTAAGCCAAACAAAGCAAAAGACCACGACTAGGCAGTAGAGGGTGGGGGAGGGGGGGAGGAGAAACAGATAAAATAACTGATCTAGAATGAATCAGGAGAGATTGAATAATGGACCTTTCTCTCTTGAGTTCATTCTCCAACTTAACAATCTTGACAGCTTGATCTTCATTCTTCTTTTTCAGCCCGTGATGCTCCAAGTCGTAATTAATGTGAATGGCATCCAATTTAAATTCAGCATTAGACTCTTCCTTTTCCACGAGGGTAGACCTCAATTTCCTCACAGTGGAGCTTTCCTTTCTGTATGAGGGTGGTGGAACGGCCTCATCAATTTCTCCAATAAAGTCTTAATCAGTTTGAGTTTGCCAATTGGCAACGGGAATTTCCAAGGCGACAAATACTTTTCTCAACCAGAATCCATAGGGAAAAGCATATTTAGTTTGATTCCCTTGATTACCCTGTGTATGTGATGCATCATAAGTGCTGGGGGTGAGAGTAATTCCATTACAGTGAGGTCCAAGAAGTTGTCCTCAGTATGATTTTTTCCTCTAAGGAGGATCATCTTGATAACCACATTAAAAAGTAACTTATGCAGGGGTGAAATTTCCTCACTCATTACACTTATGCTAACACTAATAGTAGGGTTACCCGAGAACTTTTTAGTGATTTCCAACGCTGAACTGATAGAGATCAAGTCGGGCTAGTGCTTCTTCATATACCCACACCATCCTACATTTGGAATTTTAAGGATAGAAGCAATCCATCTAGCAGTAATCTTGAAGGTCACTCCCTTGACCTTGTTCATAATCTGATCATGAGTACCATGAGCATGGATATAAAACTGAATGAGTTCCTTTTTACCATATGTCTTATGTGGTCCCCTTGTATAATTAGATCTAACCACCCCTGAGCTCGAATTATCCTTATAAACTCTCCTAATTTCTCATTACCAACTCATGTGATCACTCTGGCCATGATGATGGTTCTTTGGTTGAAGTTAGTTTTTCTTTCAGCAGACACATAAGGAAGGGACTGTACTTAACTGGGGATATCAGAGATTATATCATCATCTCCTAAAGAAAGGTCAAGGTCTTCTCCCAAAGGATCACTAACCGAAACCCATTCCTTTTGAGGGGAGGAGACCACACCCTTGCCTTTCTTTCTTCTTTCTACCTCTCTTGTCTCAGTAACTTCAATAGGCACAGGAGAAGATTTGGGTCTAGAAAAGGGGGTTCTTAGTTTCTTAAAGGAGGAAGCTAATCGCTCATCTAGGGCTCGTTTCCTGCTCTTAGTGATTTAGGTAGTGGGGGTAGGAGTAGGAGTAAGAGTGGGAGTGGGAGTGGGAACAAGAGGCTCATCTTCAGAAATAGGAACCGATTCCCCAGAAGCTTTCCTCAACCTTTTCCTACTTCACCTAATAAGCAGTGATTCTAGAAGGATATCGTCTTTCTTAGGATCAGACTCTAGTCTCTGAGTTTCCCCAAAGAACCCAGCAGAGGGAACTAGTTCCTTTGAGGGGTTTTTCCCCTTTTCCCCCTCAGCGATAGCAACCACCTTGTCTCTTTCTTCATCCCTTTCATCAACTTTTTCTACCCCAAAGAACCCAATAGAAGGAGCTAGTTCCTCTGAAGGTTTTTCTCCCATCTTTCCTTTATCAGTAGCAACAGTTTGTTCTCTCTCATTATTTTTTTCTCCCTTACTAGACCTATCAGGAGCTTTTATAGTTTCCTTCTCACTAGAACCATCCTTCCTAACACCTTCATCAACAATAATTGGGTTTACATTGATATTCCCAACTTTCTCTTCCTCGTCCTCACAAACTTTTTCTTCTTTCACAGTTTCTTCCTTACCAGTAGCTACCTCCCCTTCATCCTCTCTACTGGAGTAGTCAAACAATTTCATCCATCATCTTTAGGTGTTTCTACAGTAATAGGTGCACCTATTTCTAGAACAACAAATGTTTTCTCAGTAGGTCTTCCTTCCCCTACAAGACTAGTTTGAGGTACAATGTGGTTCAGAAACTGGGTTTATACAAAGGCACAATAGTAGAAGGATTTCTCAAATTTAGGAAGTTCAGATGAGCTGGTGGATAGTGATGAAGATTTTAGGGCATTTCAGTAAGAGGATGATGAAAGCTATTTCTGAGATTGAGTATTTATAGAGGAAGCTGATGTGGGTAGTGCGTTTAGGTATAGGATACGTAGACACGGTTTAACTGGGATGAACCTTTTAAATGGATATAACCATTTTTGAAGTTGAAGAGTCCCTGCAGAATACAACTTTCAAGAGAGTAGGACTCATTATGAGTGTAGGATGTGATGTCCGAAAGTGGTCATGATGGCCTACACTTCTAGAGAAAAAAGTTAGGTTACAAAAATATAAGGAGTTGGAGGCTTGCAAGGACACGTGCACATTATTTAATCCTATTTCAAATTATTCAATGATAAAGTACATAACTTGACTAACGAGTAATTAAGTGATTTATTTATCCACTACCCATACCTCCTTTTCACTGTAGCAAAACCCACAACATACTTTTGGAGCATTTTATCAAAAAAAGCACAATAATATACAATTTAATGTACATAATTGAGCAAGAAAATAATCAACTCTAATTAATAATATGTACACTTGTTCTTTAGTCAATCATGGAAGGATACTCAAGTGATTTTAATCATCCCCAGTTCCAACATGTTACTTTCATAAGGATCCCGAGCCAGTGCCTTAGTAAAGATATTAGCTATCTGCTTGTCCGTGGCACAAAAATTCATAGACCTTTTTTCCACATTATCTCTCAGGAAGTGATATCTAATGTCGATGTGCTTAGTCCTCTTGTGTTGTACATGATTCTTGGCTATGTTGATTGCACTTGTGTTCTAAAAAAAATAAGAACACATCCCACATCAACTCCAAATTCATTTAACTGTTGTTTTATCCAGAGGAGTTGGTCAAAATAAGAGGTTGCAATAACATGAACTTCAGCTGTAGATAAGGCCATGGAGTTTTCTTCTTTGTGGCCAAAGAAACTAAACATGATCCTAGGAAGTGTGTCATTTTCATGTTACTTTTCCTGTCTACTAAGTATCCAACATAGTCAGCCTCCGGAAACCCCACCAAGTCAAAGTTTCTCCGTTTAGGATACCATAACCCTAGGTCAGTTGTTCCTTTCAAGTATTTCAGGATTCCTTTTACTACTTTGAGGTGAGATTCTTTAGGATTTCCTTGAAACCTGTCACACAGACCTATACTGAACACTATGTTAGGTCTACTAGTAGTCAAGTAAAGCAATGATCCAATCATTTCTCTATAAATCCTTTGTTCCACATCCTTGCCAATCTTATCTATCAACAACTTTGTTCTTGGAGAAATAGGAGTATCACTTGTCTTAGCATCCCCTATCTTGAATTTCTTAATCAGTTCCTTCACATACTTTTGTTGGTGAACCATCATTCCAGTAGGAGTTTGGTTTATTTGAAAATACAAGAAGAAGGTTAGTTCACCCATCATGCTCATTTCAAATTCCTTTTTCCTCAACTCAGCAAACTCCTTTGTTAGTTCCTTGCTTGTTCCTCTAAATATGATATCATCAACATACACTTGAACAATGAGCACACAATTTCTTTGTTTTTCAGAAAGTGAGTGTTGTTAATTTGTATATCCATGGCTTAGGAGAAACTTGGACAGTCTTTTATATAGCACATAAAGAGCTTTATCAAGCTTGTAAACATGATCAGGAAAGTCTAGGTTCTCAAATCTAGGAGGCTGCTTGACATAAACTTCTTCTTTTAATATGTCATTGAGGAATGCACTCTTTACATCCATTTAGAAGAGAGTGAATTCCATATGGGCTGTAAATGCTATTAGGAGCCTTATTTCTTCCAGTGTAGCCACTGGTGCAAAGATATCATCATATTAAATTCCTTCTTCTTGATTGTATCCATGGACCAACAGTTGGTCCTTGTTCCTTGTAACGGTTCCTTGCTCATCCAACTTGTTTCTGAACACCCATTTTGTCCCAATGATAGTTTTATCTTTTGGCTTGGGAACCAAGTAGAATACTTTGTTTCTTTCAAATTGATTCAACTCCTCTTGTATTGCCAGTATCCAATTTTCATATTTTAAGGCTTCACTCACTTTTTTTGGTTTAAACAAGGATAGGAAGGCATTGAAGGCATGATGACTCTTTAGCCCAAATCTGGTAGTTATCCCAAAATTCAGGTTAGTGAGGACATCATCAATGGGATGATACCCCTGATATTTGTATTATTTTGGGACTATCCCTTGGTTTTCATTAACTAGATTGTTATTTTGACGTGTTGCCTCAATGTTGTTCTCTGCACATTCTGCTTCATTTCCTTGCTTATCTTTAGACTCAAAGGGTTCAGCTTCAGTCTTGGAACCTGTTCCTTTTTCTTTGTTCCCTGCATTTCCCTCGTGTATTCTTTCAGAATCATCATCCTGCATAAACTCGTTAGCCATAAGAATGCTTTTATTAAAAATTACATGCACAATCTTCTCAACATAGTTTGTTCTTTTGTTTAATACCCTAAAGGACTTGCTATGTTGGGAGTAACCAAGAAAGACTCCTTCATCACTTCTGGGGTCAAATTTCCCTAAGTAATATATTCCATTATTATGTAACCAAGAAAGACTAGGTGTTTGGCTAGCTATCATCATGGTTCTAGCCATTTCCTGTAGAGTCCTATTTTTCCTTTCTACTACCCCATTTTGTTGAGGAGTTCTAGAGGCAGAGAAATTGTGGTTGATACCTAAGATTTCACAATATTCAACAAAATTTTCATTTTCAAGTTTAGTAACATGGTCAGACCTGATGGAAGATAAATGGTTGCAAAGTTTCATTTCTAGTCTTTTGGTCAGGAAAACGAATGATTCAAAGGTATCTTCCTTGGATGAAAGAAATGCAATCAAGCTAAATCTAGAGTAATCATCGACTAAAATAAAGATATACCTTTTTCCTCCTCAACTCTTGACTCTCATTGGTCCACAAAGATCTATGTGGACCAGTTCGAGGGATTGGGTTGTGCTTACCTGTTGCTTTGATTTGAACAAGGATCTTGCTTTTTTTCCTTAAGCATAATAAGTACAGACCTTGTCATCCTTGAACTTGGCATTAGGAAGACCTATTACCAACTTTTTTGAAGCAAGCTTATTGAGTGTTTCAAGACTTGCATGTCTAAGTTGTTTATGCTATAAGGGAGGATGAATTTCAATAGCACTGAAACAGATGAGATTCTTCTTGGTAATCTTTTCTATATCAGCACTGTATACATCTTTGAACCTTGTTCCAGTAAACACTATTTCTCCTGTTTCCAGGTTGATTACTTCAACACCTGCAAAATAGAAGGTTACCTTGTTTCCTTTGTCAAATAGTTGTGATATGATAAGAATATTGTGACCAAGTCTATCCAAATATTAGACTTTTTCAATTGCTTGATCCTCTGAGTCTTCTATATTTACAACACCTAGGATTTTTCCTTTCCCAAAGTCCATTTTTCCACCTTTTCCTTCTATGAGTGAGAGAAATTTCTTTGAGTTTCCTATCATATGTCTTGATCAAGTGTTGTTCATATACCATTTTGTTTGCTTCCTCTCACTTTCACCTATAAGAATCAAAGATTAGCTTTAGGAACCCAGACTATCTTGGGTCCTTTCTGTTGATCAAATGGATGAATAAGATTTCTTTTGGTTTAGTTTGGTAGGTTAGAGGTTGACACCTTTTTTTAGAGAATCGGTTCCGTTGACGTGTAGCCTTTATTTTTAAGGTTGAGGCCCCTCTTCTTGTGAACCTGTTCCTTTGAGATGGTGCTTTCTCTTAGGGTTTGATGCCCCTCTTCCAGTGAAACTGTTCTAATTTTATGGGTCCTACCTAGTACTATTCTTATTCTTTATGGTGTCTCTATTTCTGTCTTGACTCTTGTGATTCACTGGGCATCCAGTTCTTGTATTTCTAGTGTTACCATAAAAGTACCTAGTGTAGCCTGATTATTATTTGATTTACAAAATCTTATTCCAGCCTTTTCACCATGTGTTCTACTTCCTAGGTAAGTGACAATAATCTGAGAGGTGTTCCATTTGTGTGCTCTCTCTAGCTCTTACTTTGTTCTAGCTAGCTCAACACTTACTCTTCTAGGTTTTTTCCTTTCCAGGTACAAGTCATCTTTCACTTTATTGAGTTCAGTTTCATATTTTTCTTGTTCATAACTCATTTTTTGCTTATTAGGGTTCTTACCAACAAGAGTTGCAACTTCAGATTTCAAAGAGACGATCAGGGAATCAAGTTTAAAGACATGTTCCTTGAGAGTGGTTTTCTCCTTGCTGTTCTCATTTTTCTTATGTCCTTTCAGCTTCATTTTATAGGTTCTCAGGTTTCCCAAATGCTCATCCAATATCATTTCATTCAGATCCTTTGCTTCTCTTATTGTCGTAACCTTCATGTCCCAGATTCTCAAAAGTG
Organism: Withania somnifera; assembly: GCA_039654485.1. Lineage (NCBI taxonomy): Eukaryota > Viridiplantae > Streptophyta > Magnoliopsida > Solanales > Solanaceae > Withania > Withania somnifera. The sequence continues at coordinate 10,983,071 of JBDJHY010000014.1, read as the reverse complement.
TCCTTAGTAGCTTGTCCAACTTTTCATCAGCGGGGGTTTTCCAAGTGAAACCAGTTCATTCACCATAGTGGTAAATCTGGAAACCATGTCCTGAAGTGACTTATGATTCTTCATAGTGAAATTTTCGTATTCTAAGCTCAGAAGAGCTCTTCTGAATTTCCTTACTTGAGTGGTTCCTTCATGGTCATTTACCATGGTATCCCATATCTTTTTTGTAGAAAAGCACCCAAAAATGTGGTTGTACTCATCAGTGCCTATTCCAAACATCATAATGCATTTTTCTTTAGAGTTATTGTTCAGCATCTTGTATTCACCATTAGTGTATTCATTCTTTTCTTTTGTAACAACAACATCTGCATCATTTCTTTTGGTAGGAAATTTTGAGCTCTGTAATTCTGTTCCAGAGTTCATAGTACTCGGCTTGCAGAAAGTCCTCCATCCTTTGTTTATATCACTGATATATTGTCCATTGAATATTGGTGGCCTATTGGTATGTTGTCCTTCGCCATGACCGAGAGGAGGTGCATAGTTCATGATTATTTCTCTTAAGTAATAAATTTTTTAACAAGAGAACCCGCTCTGATACCAATTGTTTAATAACACCCCTCCCCCTCGTACCACGTGTAGGGAACAGATTCTCAGAACTGTTTTGTAGACAGAGTAAAATCTAAAAGGTAAGAACACAATAATTCATCATGGAAAAATCCTGGCTCACAAAGGGAAACAACCACAACCTGCACCTATGCAGGATTTAACCTAACTTCACTAAAACG
>JBDJHY010000014.1:10824977-10835424 GCA_039654485.1 Withania somnifera | reverse complement strand
AAATAGATTTAAGGGTATTTTTTTCTACAATTATTATTTAATTATTTTATTATATTTTAAATAAAAAAAAATACTATGATATATGATAAGAGAAATATATCTTGAAATTTAAGAAATCCTAAAATATTTTGGCAAGATTAGAACATATGGTAAGATATATTAGGAGAATTAATAACTGGAGAATCTTAAAATATATGAATAAATGGCAAGAAATATTAGGTGAATTAGTAATTAAGAAATCCTAAAATATATGAAAATATGGTAAGAAATATTATGAGAATTAATAATTAAAAAATTCTATAATATATGTGTAAGACAATAAAATTTGAGAAAATAATCAAAGCCATAAAATACCGTAATAACTTTTTTATTTGATTTAAAATAATGAGTGCCACAATTGCTATGAAGAATTTTCTGATTCTACTTTAAAAATATAAATTTAAGGGTTCTTGAGCTTGTTTTAGAATGTTGATGTACTTGTTTTTGATTTGTATATTTGATAGATTTGAATTGTAAATTTGATGGATTTGATCTTGACTTGTGCTTGGATTCAATGACTTGTGAGCTTGATGTTGAATCTTTATCTTGATCTTGATTTGTGAATTTGATGGATTTGATCTTAACTTTTGCTTGGATTCAAGGGCTTTTGAGCTTGATCTTGAATCTTCATCTTGATCTTCAGTGGTGTGTGAACTTGAAGGCTTGAATGCTTGAATTTTTAGCTCGTAGAGAAATCTACGATATTTGATCTACGAGCTCTCTCTGGCTTCTTGTTTAAGTTCTGATATCTTCTCTAAATTATGGGGACCCGTATTTATAGTTGTAGAATGGAACAATTATGGTGAAGACATGCTTCTTTCAGCCAATCAGATTCAAGTGACATGACGATATTTGATTGGTCGGAATATGTCACTTTACATATGGCGCATCTTTATTGGTCCTTGATTTTAATAGGCAATGCTATGTCATTTTGACATGCAACATGATCCTATTGGCTCCTTCGTTGACTTGACATGCCACGTCATTTGACACGTGTATCAAATTGGGCTTCTAGAATAAGATGATATCTTGGGCTTAGCCACATGGACTCATCATTTGTATCCAAATCAATGGACAAGCGCAACACAAATTGAACTTTGATTAAATTCATATTTATTGGACTTAAATAATTGATCTAATTATATTATTACATCATATTTATTTGGACTAATATATTTAAAATTTTAATATAATTAAAATTTTGTACGAATTTAAATTTAATAAAATTTTATTGTATACACATGCCTCTGCTTCAAGACTTATCGCAGTATAAGATTATTAATTTTTTCGCAAGACTAGACTTGAAATATTTAACGATATGAATTTTTTTTTTGAAAATTAGTTTCACTTTTGAATAGAGAATCATCTCAAGCATTGATATATAGTAATAGTGATTAACTTAACATTTTCGACCTATGTAGCATGCGAGCCTAGTGGACTTACTTCAATATTTTCTTGACATTTTTCTTTTCAAATGACTACTCGTTTCAAAATGATTATTGGGCATTTGGCATCATATTATCGGGTGTATTCATGTAGTTGAGTAGTTTGTTTCCAACATTGATGAGCATGCATTCCTTCCTAAAAACTACAAGGAAGTCCCAACAACCGCCAATAGCTTTTCTTCAATTAAGATTAGGACACAATTTTTCTAGTTCCTCAAGAGCACGACTTGTACTCGTCAACATAGGATATGAACACCAGTAATGCTCCTCTATAAATAGAAGGACGCTCCTCATCGTTTCAGCATTAATCCGAGAGCGTTTGAAACTCAAATTTCAAGCATCGACAATGAGGTAATCTTTTCTTCTGCGTTTTTTCATCACCTATCTACTACTCAGCATGTTGGTGATAGAAAATTCATATCTTATTGTAGAAATATCAAACTAATGGATGGTTTGATTTTTCAAAAAACTATACTTCTTGATATACAACATATCCAAAATTCAGAATCAAGCTCCTTCATTATCATTTTAGATAATTTATTGAAATTAGCTTTAAATTCTGACATGCTGAAAATTTCAGATTTGTGGGACTTTACAAAAAATTTCATAACTTGATGTTGGAATGACTAAATTACTAGCTGCTTGTTTTAACAGAAGTCATACATAAAGGCCTACAACATATCCGAAAATAGGAATTTTATTGCTTTAGTATCGTTTCAGATTTTATTACGAAGCCAACTTTGAATTTTGGATCAACCGACAGTTCCAGATTTGCATAGCGACACCAAAAAAATTATATGTTGATGTAAAAGTACCAAAACAGAGGTCGAATTGATTTTTCAGAAATTAGACATGATTATACACAACATATTAAAAACTTAAAATTTATCGCTTCCGAAATCGCTCTAGACAATTTTTGGAAGCTGACTCTAGATTCTGTCACGCAGAAAATTTCAGATTTGCGCGGCCTCACCAAATAATTCATATCTTAATGTCGGAAGACCACAAGCGATGCCTTGACTATTGAAAGCTATACTTCAAAGACTTTCTTTTCATCAAAGATCGTGGCTCAATACAAGCCGGGTTGACTTGGACTAAGTTGACCTCCAAACCTGAAATATCTTGAGAGGTAAAAATCCTTCTTCCACTTTTGTGTTTTATTTATGTGTTGTCTTTTTTTGTCTTCTTTTTTTGCAGGCTTAGATAAAATTGCCCCTGACACAAAAAATTGATGAGCTTGGCTCCTTTTATCCATTAAAAAATTGGCTTAAAGTGCTAGAGTTTAACGTCACCTGTAACACATTGAGACTGACAAGTTCGCCTCTATTTATTTATGAAAGAATCAACTTAAGGCGCAAACGAACAAATTTTGTTCTCCTTAGGCATAGAAGCTCAAATATCCTTTTAAGGATAAATCTAAAAAACTTAAGGTGCAAAAGGACATAATGTCCACCTTAAGGAATGAAAATTTAAATGGTCTCGTCTTGAAGGCTTAACTGATTTCACGACCTCAACCTCCAAATGTGGTGGATTTGAGACTTGAATCTTCAGACTTTGTGGCTTTGCACACTTCAACTTGCAGACTTGGCAGATTTGATACCTTTGGCGTATTTGATGTCTTCAACTTTCATACTTGGTGGCTTCGCATACTTCAATGTTCAGACGTGGTGGCTTCACAAACTGTAACTTTCACACTGACGGATTTGATACCTTTAAATTTCAAAGACTTGATGGCTTCACACACTTCAGACTTGGTGGCTTCAAGCACTGCAACTTTAGGCTGGCAAATTTAATGCCTTTAAATTTCAGACTTGGTGGTTTCACGCACTTTAACTTTCATACTCGTAGACTTAGTAGATTTGAACTTCAACTTGAAGACTTTAATTTGTAGACTTGACCAACTTAATAGCCTCCACTTGAAGCCTTAGTCAATTTAAAGACCTATATTTTGCATCCTTTGCGGACTTGATGACTTTAGCCTCGCATGCTTGGCCAATTTGAAGATTTCAATTTGCAGACTTAGTCAACTTGACAGCCTCCACTTATAGCCTTAGTCAATTTGAAGACTTTAACTTTGCAGCTTTCACTGACTTGACAACTTGGAAGCTTCCACTTGTAGCCTTAGGCAATTTGAAGACTTCAACTTTCAACCTTTGTCGATTTGATGATTTCAGCCTCGTAAACTTGGCCAACTTGACAGCCTCCACTTGCATCCTTAGTCAATTTGAAGACTTCAACTTTGCAGCCTTTACTGACTTGACAACTTCAGCTTTGCAGACTTGGCCAATTTAAAGATTTCAATTTGCAAACTTAGCCAACTTGACACCCACACTTACATTCTTATTTAATTTGAAGACTTCAATTTTGCATCCTTTACCGACTTAACGACTTCAGCCTCATAGACTTGGCCAACTTGGCAGCCTTTACTTGTAGCCTTAGTCAATTGGAGACTTCAACATTTCATGCTTCGCCGACTTAATGACTTCAGCCTCGCAGACTTGGCCAACTTGATAGCCCCCACATGTACCCTTAGTCAATTTGAAGACCTCTACTTTACAACCTTTGTCGACTTGATGATGTCGCCCTCGAAACTTGGCCAACTTAAAGATTTTAGTTTGCAGACATAGCCAACTTGACAGCCTCCATATGTAACCTTCATCAATTTGAAGACTTCAACTTTATAGCCTTCACCAACTTGATGACTTCAGCCTCACAAACTTGGCCATCTTGGCAGCCTCCACTTGCGTTCTTAGTCAATTTCAAGATTTCAACTTTACAACCTTCGCCGACTTGACGAATTTATCCTTGCAGACTTTACCAACTTGAAGACCTCAACTTGTAGACTTAGCCAACTTGACAGCCTGTACTTGGAGCCTTAATCACTTTGAAGACTTCAACGTTATAACCTTTACCGACTTGACGACTTCAGCTTCGAGACTTGGCCAACTTGATAGCCTCCAATTGTAGCCTTAGTCAATTTGAAGACTTCAAATTTACAGACGCAGAGGATTTTTAAGTTTCAAATTATATTGGAGAAGCTCACTCTCCATAGAGGTTTTCCTTCATCGATCCATCAACATTTGGTGGAAGAGCAAAGTTTACTGAAAGGGTGCTTATAGCTTGACTTTTATATAACAGGTCAATCAAGTGGGATCATTTATTTTTTTTGCACTCATGCGAATGAACTTAGAATGAAACTCTAAGCACCTACATATCTCACGAGGAGGATAAAGTAATAACGTAGTTTTGAAAGAGTGATATTCTTTGGTGTCCTAACTTTTTCCCAGGCCGCCTCTTTCAAGGTTTTCAACTTAACAGACTCTTTATTTTAATTATTTTTTTCTTCCTAACTTTTTCCTAGGTTGTTTCTTGCGAGGTTTTCAACCCAACGAACTTTTTTTAGGTGCCATACACAATTTATACTTTTGCAGGCCAGGAGTATTATGACTTGCAGATTAGGATTGTATGTAGATGAGCATCACCTTGAGGATTTATCTCGAATTTGAAGAGCTTTTTAACCCAAAGACAACTCGAATTTATGAAGCTTTATGACTTGAAGATTTAGCTAGAGTTTGATGAGCTTTATGACTTGAAGATTTCGCTAGAACTTGATGAGCTTGATGACTTGAAGATTTATTTCGAATTTGATGAGCTTGATGATATGCAGTTTAAGCTCGTGCATCAAGGAGTATTTTAACTTGCAGTTTAGGCTCATGCGATAAGAAGCATTATAACTTGCAGTTAGGGCCATGCATTGAGGAGATTCGAAACATACATAGACTCTTTGGATTCATCTTTGGCTGCAAACCTCCCCCCATTATAAAGTTCTTTTATATCTTCATCTTTGCGAGGTTCACAAATATGAAACCATTGATCTTCTCTTGTAGTCATGCTTAATTCCATGTCATGTGCACAAGTGGCCGACTCTTCAAATGTATTAGGTTTCAACCCTTGTAAGATATAGTAAAGACCCTAATTCATTCCTTGAATACACACTCCGATGCTAGAAATTTCACTATGGCTATTTTGTAGTTGAGGTTCATACTTCTCCAACGATTGATAAAGTCAACAACTGAATTATCTTCACATTGGCGAGTTCAATCATACTAATGACATGTTCTATAGAAACAACTGAGGAACTCTTTCTCCAACTGCCCCCCACTATCTATGGAATTGGGTTCTAGATCTTTATACCAATCAAAGAAATTTAATTTGAGAGACCGAATGAACTACTTGACGAGATAATCACCATACATTCCAACGTCATTGCAAGTCTCGATAAAGTGTGCTATATATTGTTTGTGATATCCTTTTCCATTAAATTATTGGAGCTTAGGAGGTTGGTAACCATAAGGCATATTTAATTTTCAATTCTTTGTGTTTACTACTTTGCATATGTAAGAGAAAATTTAGATGCAGGATAAGCTTTATCTTTAATTTTCCATATGATGAAATACTTCAATATGTCAACAAGAATCAAACCTTCAACAGAGACTTGAATCTCTTTGGTCGTTGTTGTCTGCTTTATGGATGATTCTCTTTTTTCTTGAATTTCAGGAAGCTTCATAGGTGCTTGACTTGATCCTCTCTCTAAAATGTTCTCTAACTTATTTGTCATCTTGAAGTTTAACATCTTATTTCTGCACGCGATTTTTCAATCCTTCAACTGCTTTAGTCAAACTTGCAAGTTTTTCTTTTATAGTGGAAGCGTCAATCAACATTGCTTGTATGATTTTTGGGTACGCCAAAGAGTTCCGTGAATTATCGCACAAGTTAATCATTGTAGGAATCACACCACATGATGTAATTAAATAGGATTCATTGATTAAATAATCATATTTATTCATAGTGGAACTCTTTGATACAGCGGGCTCAAATGAAGCTAAAGTTTTCTTAATTCTTTCAGTAATATCACTTTTTCCTTCTGATGTGTTGGTGAAGGACTCTTTTCCTTTTGAGGAAGAAAATTCAAAAATAAGAGTTGAAGTGTACGACACTTCAAGTGTTTGTTGTCCTAGTATGCTTACCTTGCTTCTTGTAATCGGTCGAAAAATTCAAAAAGTGATGTCAATAATACTTTCAACATCATCGGAGAATTTGGAATCAACATTCTTTGAGGATGTTGATTTTAAGTTGGTCATCTTGATGTTTTTTAATAATTGAATCACTGATATGAGAGGTAGAGATGTCCCACTGGGTGTTCCAAAATTTACAAGACAGTAAAATTCGAGCGAGAAAATAATCAAGATAAAAAAATATCGTAACAATCTTTTTATTTGATTTCAAATAGTGAGTGTTACAATCTCTATGAATCCTAACGTACTTGTTTTTTATTTGGGTATTTGATGGGTTTGACTTGTGAACTCGATGGATTTGATGTTGACTTGTGCTTGGATTCAAGGGTTTTTGAGCTTGATATTGAATCTTCATCTTGATATTGATTTGTGAACTTCATGGATTTGATCTTGACTTGTGCTTGAATTCAAGGTCTTTTGAGCTTTATCGTGAATCTTTGAGAGCTTTGGAGCTTGATCTTGAATCTTCGTCTTGATCTTGATTGGTGTATGAACTTGAGTGCTTGAATACTTGAATTTGTAGCTTGTAGAGAAATTTGCGGCCTTTGATCACGAGTTCTCTCTGGCTTCTTGTTTCAGTTTTGATGTCTTCTCTGAAATATGGAGGACCCCTATTTATAGTTATAGAATGAAGGAATTGTGATGAAGACGTGCCTCTTTCGGCCAATCAAATTTAAGTGACATGACGATATTTGATTTTTGATTGGTCAGAACATGTCACTTTTACAAATGACACATCTTTATTAGTCCTTGATTTCAACAGGCATGCTATGTCATTTTGATATGCGAGATGATCCTATTAGCTCATTTGCTTGACTTGGCATGCCACGTCATTTGATACGTGTACCAAATTAGGCTTCTAGAATAAGATGACATCTTGAGCTTATCCACATGTGCTCATCATTTGTAGTCCAAATCATTGGACTAGCCCAACACAAATTGAACTTTAATGAAATTCATATTTATTAGACTTAAATAATTAATCCAATTATATTAATCCGCCATATTTATATGAATTAATATATTTTGAATTTAACATAATCTTATTTCTTAAAAATTTAAATTTTAATAAAATTTCATCGTATGCAATATGATAAGAGAAAAATATTTTATTAAAACTTTACCTTATAGAAATATTTCTACAATTACCATATCCTAAAAAATTTATTTAAAATCTTACTAAATTAAGACCTTTATTATTATTATTATAAAAAAATTAAAGTTAATTTTTTTCTTATTATCAATTTTAATAGATTTATAATTTTTAATTATAACAAATAAGTCATACTATCAAATTATATCATTCAAATAAACATATCACTTACTTTATATCAATTTTTATCTTTTAATAATTTTCTTCTTCTTATATATAAGTTTATTGATACGATAGACACACGTGCAACTGAACTATTAAAAGTGAAAAAAGACCATTAAAAATATTGGTTGAGTTTTTTGCCCTTCATTAAAAGAATCTGCAATAGACAAAATTATCATTGCTATTTCTAATTTTAAAACATTAGAAATCTAAAAAGTCTTGGCTATTAAATATTTTTTTAATTGAAAATATATTAGGAATACTTCATAACCAACCTAAATATGGGAATCATATGCATGGATTTAACTTTCTGTAGTGTCTTCTTTTTTATAATAATAGAGGAATTTTGGTATCCTAATACAAATTATAATTTTCTTGTTAAATTTTGTAATATGACGTATTTAAAAAAATATTTATCCCTCATTAAAAGACTCTACGATTGATAATACTATTCTTTTAAATATAGAAGTTTAAAATTAATTAAAATCTATTAATTATAACTTTCATATTCACCTATTATATAGATATCCTAATTATATATTGCACAAAGTATACAAACTTTTTTTCACGTTTATACATAAAAGTAATATTCCATTTCAAATTTACGTAGGAATCACATTTTAAAATAATTTTTTCTATTAAAATTTACTTTCAATTTCATTAGGAGTCTTTTCAATCCTTTTTAATTTACGATAGGAAAATCTTAATTATTTTATAGACTTTTAGATTAATATGAGGTTTTCTTGTGTTAATAAAATATTGTCAAACTAACTTTTTTCTTCTTATTTTGGTGTAATTGATTTTAATTCAAGTCATCTTTTTGCATTCATCTAATTTCGAGTCGGGGTTGAATTTCAGCTCGAGAGTTGGGATCGAGTCGAGAGTTGAGATCGATAGTCAGATTTTGAGTCGAGGACAAGTCCTTGATTAAGAGTCAGAGTCTAGTAGAGGCTCAAGAATCAAGGTTAGAGGTAGATCCCGAGTTAGGAGTCAAGGTCAGGTCCCAAGTCGAGAGTTGGAACTGGGTTCTGATCAAGAGTTAGATCCCTAGTTGGGGTTAGGAATTGGAGTTGTTTCCTGAATCGGGAGTTAGGGTCGGGTTTTGGGTTGAAAGTAGGGGTCATATCCCAAATATGGAGTCAGGGTCGAGTCTCGAATTAGAAATCAGTGTAAGAGATCGTATACTAAGTCAGAAATTGGGCTTATATCTTTGGTTAGGTCCCAAGTCAGGAGTTAGTGTTGGGTCCCATATCAAGAGTCAACAGTCGGTCCAAAATTAAAATCAAAGATAGAATCAGGTCTCAAATTGAGAGTCAAATATCGAGTGGGTAGTCAGGATCTGGTGCTAAGATGGGATTGGAGATTCGACTCTAAAAACTAAATTAGGGTTTGGTCCAATATCAAGAGTTAGGGTTAGAATTTGAATCTTGAACCAAAAGTCGGCGTTAGGGTCGAGTCTCGAATCAGGAGTCAGGGATCGTATACTAAGTCAAAAATAAGGTTTATATCTTTGGTTAGGTCCCAAGTCAGGAGTCAGTATTAGGTCCCGTATCAAGAGTCAACAGTCGGTCCAAAATTTAAATCAAAGATAGAATCAGGTCTCAAATTGAGAGTCAAATCTAGAGTCGGGAGTCAAGATTTGGTGCTAAGACGGGATCAGAGATTTGACTCCAAAAATCAAATTAGGGTTTGGTCTAATATCGAGAGTCAGGGTTAGAATACGAATCTTGAATCAAGAGTTGGGGTCAAATCTCAAGTTGGGAGTCAAATCTCCAATCGAGAGTCAAGGGTATGTCTTGAATCTAGGTCAGATCTCAAGTCATAGTTAGGTATCAATTTAGGTCAAATTTGGTCTGAATCAGGAGTGCAGAATTATAATTGGTATCGGTAGTTGAATCGAGTCGATGTCAATGTGGGTATCGAAAGTCGGGTCTTGGGTCAAGGTCAGATCCTTTAATCCAAGTCTTTGGTCGAGATTGAGAATTAATTCTTAAATCGGGGTCAGAGTGTAGAGTGGTAGTTGGATGTTAGAATTAGGACTTGAATGTCGGGTCAATGTCGATAGTCGTGTTTCGTGTCAAGTCAATAGTCGGGGTCGGATCTGGTGTCGTTAGTATTTTTTTAAATTATATACCTAAATTTTCTTGCAATAATATTTTATATTTGCTTACAAAATATTATAAAATAAGCAAGAAAATCACTTATTTTTTTAAGAAAAGAATTTGTAGGTGTAAAATTAAAATTTTACTGAATTTAAATAAGTACTCTATAAGACGAGTCCAATATCTACTTTCAAACTCTAAGATCCATTAGGATTTCTTTGAAGCTATATTTTTTCTGGTGATATTAATGATCCTACACAATGAGATGAAACCACAATAATTACGAATACAATTTCGTAACCGAATAGCTCTATGTGTAAAAATTTATTAGTCTTCACAAGGCTCGACATTTTATGTTTCTTTCATGCTAGTAGTCAATCAAAAAAATTATTTTCATCGAGAAAATATAAGTATCTAGTGTTTAATTTGTTGAATTCTACTTCTAATTAATGACGACAGGAATTGGAAGAA
>JBDJHY010000014.1:10794866-10805222 GCA_039654485.1 Withania somnifera | reverse complement strand
TATATGTATGTATATACATGCACGCGCGCACACACACAAAAAAAAAATAGATTATAGTTGTTTCATTTTAGTTGTATTTCAAGTCATTTTTTATCATATACAACTGAAGACTAATTAGTACTACTTCATATATAACTGGAGATTAAGAGTAATGAATACAATTGTAACAACCGTTCGACCATTTGTATACAACTCTACAACCACCCATATATAATAGCCCTCAAACCACTTATTATACAACCCTCTGACCACTTATATACAATCCTCTGACTACTTATATACAACCAACTGCACTATATACAACTGTAAAATTATCAATATTTCAGTTGTATATTCAGCCAATATCAATTGTATTCAAATACATACAAACTTTCATTTATGATTTTTTATAAAATCCTCCGACCACCTATATGCAACAATCTTCCAACTCATTATAACCAGAATTCGTTCGAGTAAAAACTACAAACTACCTGCTAAAAATTCTAGAAGTCCTAATTTTTTTTTTAAATCTTTCAGATCTGGTCGGAAAAACACGAGACCTGAAATCCATGGGGGGAAAAAAGATCTAGAGTTCATAGTTTTTGTAATTCATAAATTTGTTTGCTTGAAATCAAGAAGATGAGATCTGAAATTCATATTTACAAATCTAGCCAAAAAAATATGAGATTTGAAATTCATATTTTTTTTTTGTTAAAATCCAACTCATGAAACAAAATGAGATTTAAAATTGAAAAAAAATTAAAAGAAAAACGTTAATAGAGAGAAATGAAAAAACAAAAGAAGAAGAAGAAAGAGGATTAGGGTAAAGATTGAAACTTAATTTGTATACAAATTTTGTTGGTGGTTGAAAAAGATGAAATCTAAAATTAAAAAAAGAAAAAAATATGAATAGAGAGTAAGTGGAAAAAGGAGGAGGATTTTTTTTGGATGAAGATGGAAACCTATTGTATGAGTATGTCGAAATAGCTACCATATTTGTTATATATATGTTCAGAATATAGTTGCACTATATACAAATTAAAATGTACATATTTTCCTACTGAATTCAACATACAATTGTAATACATAAGTTCTTTAAAAGCTTAAACTTAGTTGTATTTCAAGTATTTTATTATTATATACAATTGAAGACTAAATAGTACAAAATACCACCCAGACTTGTATATGTAAAAATAAAAATCAAATACAATATACAACTTAGGATTTAAATATATATATATATATATATACATACACACACAAAAAAAAAAGAAGATTATTTCATCTTAGTTGTATTTCAAGTCATTTTTTATCATATACAATTGAAGACTAATTAGTACAACTTCGTATATAACTGGAGATTAAAAGCAACAAATACAATTGCAACAGCCCTCCGATCACTTATACAACTCTCCAACCACCCATATACAATAGCCCTTAGGCCACTTATATACAACCCTCCGAACACCTATATATAACAATGCTCCGACCACGTATATACAATCATCCGACGACTTATATACAACCAACTGCACTATATACAACTGTAAAATTGTCAAATTTTCAGTTGTATATTCAGCCATTATCAATTGTATTTAAATACATACAAACTTTTCATTTATGATTTTTTATACAATCCTCTAACCACCTATATACAACAATCTTCCAACTCATTATCATCAGAATCCGTTAGGAAGAAGAGTAAAAATTACAACCTACCTACTCGAAATTCTAAAAATCCTAAAAAATTATTTTTTGTTTGCTTGAAATCTTTCAGATCTGGTCGGAAAAACATAAGACATGAAATCCACGGGGAAAAAGAAAATAAGATCTAAAGTTCATATTTTCTGTAATTTATATATTTGTTTGTTTGAAATCCCAGGAAAAAGATGAGATCTGAAATTCATATTTACAGATCTAGCCGAAAAAAATATGAGATTTGAAATTTAATTTTTTTTTGTTGAAATTCAACCCATGAAAAAAAAAGAGATATAAAATTGAAAAAAAGAAAAAAAAAACGTGAATAGAGAGAAATGGGAAAAAAAAGAAGAAGAAGAAAGAGGATTTTTGGGATAAAGACGAAAATTTAATTTGTATACAAATTTTATTGATGATTAAAAAAGATGAAATCTAAAATTAAGAAAAAAAAGTGAATAAAGAGAAAGTGGAAAAAGGAGGAGGATTCTTTTTGGATGAAGAAAACCTAATTAGAAAAATAAATCAAAATCAAAATATAACTTATTTTCTGAAAATCATATCAATTTTTTTTTATAATTTAATAAAATATGTTCTATTATATATAAATTAAACTTATATTTGTTATTTTATATATTTTGTTGAGAAAAAATTACAGGACACATATTATTTAGAAGAATCTTCTTTCTGGAATAGAAAATGGAATCTTTACGCTTTTCTTTTTTTGTTAGGTTTTTTTGGAGCGATTTGCCAATGGGGCGTGAATACCTAATTGAGAGCAAGATTCTCGGGAAATAAGAGAGTATATATGCAAGCTTGTGTTGGTACTGCTGAGGGAGAGGAGAGCTTAATCTGATGGATCTGAAAGGGAGCCCTGTTGAAAATGGATATCGTATGCCCGCAGAATGGGAACCCCACTCTAACTGTTGGATGGGTTGGCCTGTGAGAACTCTCCCACACTTTCTTCAACTTGTTATCGAAATTACTCTTTCTTGTAATAGGTTATGTAGTCCCTTTTTTTTTTTTTTGGTTATTTATGGTACTCTTCTTGCTTAATTTAATTTTCATTTTTGGTAAAAGTTTTTTGTTCTGCTTCCTTACTTTTATGGTTAGGTTAGTAGCTGTTTGGATATGGACTATAATGGACTTTTGCCTCCTTTTAGGTAGAGAAGATTACTTTTGCATGGCTACTTGTCTTACTCTACCCTTTTAGCTCAGATTAGTCTCTTCATTTCAATAGGAAGTTCTGACATGAAATCCCTTCACTTGGGGTTTATCAGAAACCACTACTTCTGTCTTTGTCCATGTATGCATATGGAGCAAAACATGATGGTAATACTAATAACAGTAGAATGGATAAATATATGGATTGAAATAATATAATGTATGTAAATATATGTGTATATATACAGTCTCACCCCAATCCTTGGATATTGATAAGTGAGACTGCACTTATGCTTACCAAATGTAGCAGGTGATTCAGTAACATGCCAATATATATCTGCAAAATTAATTATTTTGCCAATCAGGATGAATGGAATTTGTGCAATTCATCGTTTCATGTGAGTTTGCATATCATTCAGGAAAACTATTCACTGCAATTCTTGTTTAAGAGCGAATCGTGACACTAGCATTTTAAAGCAGTTCTGTTGCAAGTCAGAAGAAACTTTACTTGATCTCATCAGCAAAGTACGATTGCAGTTCCTGATTCTCTCCTTTCTATTTGTCTGTTAAAGTTGTATTTAGTTCCCCTTTGTATCGTAAATGTCAAAAGTCTCTGTTTTAAAATTTGTATTGGAGTTCCATCTTAGAGAGTATGACCAGAGGCGGATATATGGTATACCCAACCCAGTATCTCCACACCCTGTATGTCTTGGGAAATCCGCTAAATATGCCATGGCTGCTTTTCATAGTTTTCATGAACGTGAGATTTTTTAGAAGAGCTTTAATGCAACTTTCATAGCTCTAATCCCAAAAAATAAAGGAGCTAAGGAGTTGAGAGATTTCAGACCTATCGGTTTGATAGGAAGCATGTATAAACTGTCCTCAAGGTGCTGACCGAGAGACTAAAAAGGTGATGGCACAGTTAGTGGACTCTCAACAAATGACTTTTATTGAAGGAAGACAAATTATGGATGCGGTTTTGGTGGCTAATGAAGCTGTTGATTCAAGACTCAAACATAACAGACTTTGTATTCTATGCTAACTAGATATAGAAAAGGCATATGACCATGTCAATTGGGGGCTTCTAATGGGTATGCTTTTCAGTCCGCATCAATGGATCACCTGCTGGTTTATTCAAATCCCAAAGAGGGGTAAGACAAGGTGATCCCTTGTCCCCTTTTTGTTCATTTTGGCAATGGAAGGATTAAACAATGCGGTGGAAAATGCAAGGAAAATTGGTTGGATTAATGGCTTTGAAATAGACAGGAGGGATAACAGTAGCATGGAGATAACACATCTGCAGTATGCGGGTGACACACTTATTTTCTGTGATGCAAATGTAGACCAGCTGAAGTATCTAAGGGTGATCTTGGTTCTGTTTGTCTTCACATCAATTGGAGGAAGAGCTCACTATTCCCAATAAATAAAGTCACTTATATGGAGTTCCTAGCTTCAATTCTGGAAGGTGAAGTAGGAGTGTAGGAACCTTGCCGACTGTATATCTTGGTATGCCTTAGGGGCAAAACCCAAATTCAAGGAAATCTGGAATGGGGTCATAGAGAATTGTGAGAAGAAATTGTCCAGTTGGAAGACCCAAGACCCAATACTTATCACTGGGTGGTAGAGTCACACTAATCAATTCTGTGCTAGATGCTCTTCCTTCTTACATGATGACTCTATTTCCAACCCCAGCTAGTGTTATCAAAAGACTTGATGACATTAGAAGATTATTTCTGTGGCAAGATAATAAGGAGAAGAAAAGGGGAACTAGGAATCAGAGATTTGAAGTTTCATATGGCTTGAAAATGAAATGGCTCTAGATATACACAAAAGAAGAGCATATGTTATGGGGAAAGGTCATCAAAACAAAATATGAAGAAGCGGACATGTGGATGACTAAGGAGAGCAACATCCCTTATGGGGTCAATCTCTGGAGATCTATTAGAGCTCTTTGGCCAATCTTGAAGAATAAATGTTGCATAAAAATTGCTGATGGGAGGAAAATCGATTTTTGGAAGGATATATGGCTTGGGACTGAGAGTCTACAAGAGAAATGCCCTGACATTTACAATCTGGTACTCCACCAACACATCACAGTGGCTGAACAGTGGGCAAACCAAGAACGGGACATTATTTTTTCAAAAGGATGCCTAATGATTGAGAGTTGACTGAGGTAACTTCTTTTTACAATTTGCTGGGAACCAGTGGTGCTTTACTTGGAAGGGGAGGATAGACTATGGTGGAATGGTCACGGTAATGGTGTTTATAAAGTGAATTTAGCTTATAAAGATCTAAACCAAATCAACCATGAGATTGAAGAGCGGCCATGGATACAAATTTGGAAGACTAAGATTCCATTTAAGGTTTCTTGTTTTGTTTGGTTCTGGCAAGAGAAGTAGTTCTCACAAAAGATAATCTGATGAAAAGAGGGATGGCCATTTGCTACACATGTTGTTTATGTGGGGAAACTGATGAAAGTAAAGCATCTGTTTTTGCACTGCAATATAACATGTTTACTATGGAGGATATTTTTGGCTCTCCGGGAATCACATGGATAATGCCCGCAAACATTCCAACTACTTTAGCAAGCTGGAAAAAAGCAGGTTGGGAGGCTAGAGATAGAGATTCTTAGAGATTAGTTCCAGCCTGTATATGGTGGACAATATGGAAAGAACAAAATTCCAGATGTTTTGGAAATGGGATCAAGTCTGTGCAGCCGATAAAAATGAATTGTATTTTGCTCTTTAGATTTTGGTGTAGACAATCATTCTTAGGAGAAACTGTAGAGATTCTTGATGCACTAGATTCTATCTAGGAGGTTAGAATAGCTGTAGTTTCTTAGAGTTTTTTTTTGTATATGTGGGCTCGGTACAACCTAGGTGCTTGTTTATAGTTTGATCATATATAAAAATATACAATGTTACCAGTTTCAAAAAAGAAAAATCTGTGAAGCCAGTTGCATACCTTGTGGGTTCAATGGAAAACTAGAGTCGAGAACCCATAAACTTCAAATCTTAAATCCAACCCGTGAGCATGTCTGATTGAGTGGATTTAGCAATGTGAGCAATCTATTTATTTCAACTACAGATTTCACATTTCTTAATGACATTTTATGATACCATCTGTATGGTTGACATGACTCATTATAATCTCTTAAAAGGCAACATATGTTCTTCGCCTTTCAATTAGTACTATTTCCCAATTTTATATCTTTTCCCTTCCCTTTCTTTTTGGCTCAACTTCCCGTGCAGCACGATATTCTGGTAGTAATTGCTCACAGAGAACCAGAGAAAAGTTTGGGTGTCTATTTGCTGATAACGTTATTTTTGAGATGTAGGAGCGTCCAGATAACTGGCGAAATAATGCAGTCCATGGTCAGTGTGTATTTGCAGCTGTGGCGTCTGCTATTTCAAGATTTGAACCAGTAACAGTCTGTGCCAGTGCTGCTCAGGTTGGCAGTTTCTGAAGGCACCAAAAAGTTTTCTAATTATGTCAAGCTTGTCTCTCTTTAATTATAAAAGAATCATATTCCCTAGCATGTGGTGCTAACAAGGTTCTATTTTGTACAGTGGAAAAATGCATGCAGTTTGTTGCCTAAACATATCAGGGTTGTGGAGATGAGCATGAATGATTCTTGGTTCCGAGATACTGCCCCAACGGTGAGCTACTTTTTCCCTGCTGTGGGGTTGAAATTGTATTTACTTTTAACGGTCACATCAGAGAGGAAGTTACAAGAACTTTTTATCTCTAACTATGCAGTTTGTCTTAAGAAATATAGCAACAAATGCAGAACATGCAGTGTCAAGTGTTGCAGGGATTGATTGGACCTTTAATAGCTGGGGTGGTAAGAGATTTGGATCCCACCCATTATATCTATGAGGAACATATATGCCGATTTTCTTTTCTCTTTTTCTTTTTTTCCCCCAACAGCTGTCATCTGTAGTATCCTGTTCCAGGAGCTTTCATCTCTTAGCTACAAAATGCAATCCGATTTCCATTAATTTTATGGAAATATTTTTTCTTGGGAGGCTTAGCAGATATACTTAGTCTCAACCTGCAATTTACGGGACTAAAAGTTTGAATTCATGATTATCACGTTTGTAGAAAACTATTAGTCCTCCATAGGATGATCTTTAAAGCTATATGTGCTGAAGTCAGAAATGAGTGTAGTTTTTGTCAAGGGAAATTCTCATTGATCCCACTAAGGAAATCTATTTTCTCGAAATGTTAATCATCAGATAATTTAGCTAATAGCCAATCTGACATGATGGTACTTTGTGTTGACTTTTACCTTCTCAAATGCCTGAGGCTTTCTTAGCATTTCAGCTCCAGCATATGACATGATTATTCTACCGGTTGTCATGTCATATGGAATCCCGAGAAATATAGTTTGACGATCTGTTGATGGGCTCAGGATATTTATCTTCTGTGTTTAGTATTCTGCTTTGATTTCCCAGAACTTCCACAAAGAGAAACATATCTGTGTGTGTTTGCTTAAATCACATGCCTGATTGTTTCCGTCTTTCCATAATAATACTGTCTCAAACCATATTCAGTAATATATGGTTCCCTTTGATCAATGCAAGATACTTTTGGTTTCATTCTCTCTGGCAAAACACATTCACTATGGTGATATTTGAAATGTCTAGGTGTTGATGATGGCTGTTACAAAGACTGGAGTCTTGACCTCCTTGTTGCTAGAAAGGTCTGCAAATTTTTCAAATGTTGCAGATGTGTCTTGTTGATAGTACATTATTGGTTATTAAACACTCCTTCATTGAGTAAACTATTCTGTTCTTTTTGCTTAGATTTTGGCAATTGAAAAGCTCCCAAGGTTTTCACAATCTATGATTCTTGAAGGTGGAAGCATTCATGTTGATGGAGAAGGTAGATACATTTTATTATTTTGTGAACTCGACTTGATTTCTTTATAGTTTGAAAACAAGCCTCTTTCTCTCTCCATTTAAAGTAGTTGATTTCGGTATCTGTGATCTATTTATGGAACTCCAGTCATAGACAAACTCCTGATCATCTGCCTATAAGATATTAAGCAAGTGATGTATGGAAGCCAAGAACCATATCCTAGCTTCTCTGCACAAAAACTTAATCATTAAATCTTGAAGTACAACAACAACAACCCTAGTATATTCCCACAAAGTGGTGTCTGGGGAAGGTAAAGTATACACAGTCCATACCACTACCTCTTACAAATCTTGAAGTAAATGACATCTTAAATTTTGTAGCTTGTAATACAAAGTAATGAATGTACCGATTGAATTTAGAATGCTGATAAAAAGAGTTAAAAGATTCTGCTGGTAATTTACTTTCATCTACTTGCATGGTTATCAGTGGTTGAGCTATTGCCTGCGAAGGGGATCAAGTGCACACCCTTCGTCGGAATATTATGTGAAGTATAAAGGTTAAATGTTAGCTATTATTAGTATATATTTAATTTTGAACATCTTAACACAGCTTAAAAGAAAATTTGCACACCCTTCACTAAATTCCTGGCTTCGGCATTGGTTGTTATCCAGTTCCATGGGGTGTCTTCATCTGCTTTCTTTGAATCTCATATTGTATTCTGAATTCAGATGCCACTCTTACAATTGTTGTTTAGATGCAGAGAGCATTCTGTCTTATCCTCTTTTATCTTCTCTTCAGGTACTTGTCTCACTACAGAAGAGTGCCTCCTAAACAAAAACAGGAATCCCCATTTGTCTAAAGAACAGATTGAGAATGAACTAAAAGCATATCTTGGAGTCAGGAAGATTATTTGGCTGCCTCGAGGGTTGTTTGGTATTCATTCTGCTAATGTACTTATATTTTTCTGTGTACATAGTTAATATAGTTGAATTCTGTCCTTGACCTGCAAAAGTCCATGCTTTCATGTGGTAGTGTTGGATTTAAAAGAGTTGTCCTCAATTGTATCATTAGGATGATCCGCATCCATTCTCATTTTTGCATAAGACAAAACATCCCTTAGAATCTTGAAATTTCATAGATTAATGTGCATCCTATACAGCAGTTTCCATCAGTGCTTTTTTGATATATGTGCATGATCCCAGTTGGTGTTCTCCAAACTTCATTTAAAAAAAAGGATATTTGTTCCTCTTAATTAAGGTAGCAGTTATAGAATGAAGCAGAAGTTTGAGAATGTACAAGTCCATTTGGTGTGGCATCTGGAATTTTAGTTTGTTGATCTTGAAATAGTTATGTTTTGTAGGTAACTTCACATTGCACGGAACCTTAGATGCTTCTATTACCTTCCGAATTTCAAAATCTAAACCATACATAGTTAGACTCTTTTATAATTAACGTACTTGGGAGATAGAATATTGTCAACATCGCCACAGTCAATTGGGGTCTGGGGAGAGTAGTGTCCACAGATCTTTCCCCCTTACCTTGGAGGTAGAGAGATTGTTTTCGATAAACCCTAGGTTCAAGCGAAAACATAACGAAGAAGTTTGGGAAAAGAAATAACATAAGTAAAGAAGACACGACAAAATACTAAAGATAGCAAGGCAAAACCTTCTAAGAAAAGGAATAGTATCTACACCAAAATAATACTGTAGTCGAAAAATAAGAAATAATAAATACCAATAGAAATTGGAAAACAAAAAACTGCAAGAGTAGTGCTGCGGGTACCAATATGGAAGGGTAAGTTAGTCAATGCTCAACTACCTACTAGTTTTCTATCCTAATCCATGTCCCCACAACGTCCTATCTAAGGTCATGTCCTCGGTAAGTTGACGTTACGACATGTCCTATCTAGTCATCACTCCTCTATACTTCTTTAACCTACCTCTACCTCTTTCGAAACCATTCATTGCCAACCTCTCTGCACTGGGGTATCCGTGCATCTTCTCTTCACATGCCTGAACCATCTCAGCCTCACTTCCCACATTTTCTCCTCCATCGAGGTCACTCCCAGCTTGACCCAAATATCCCCATTTTTATTCATCTCTCCCCTAGTAAGCTCACACATTCGTGTGTATCCTCATTTCTGTAAAACTTTCATCTTAACGTGAGAGTTTTTGACTAGCTTCAGTATCAAAAAGAGAGTTTTGGACTGACTAACATTTCTCCCATACAACATAGGTGGTCTAACCAACACTTGGTAGAACTTGCATTAGTTGGTATCGCACAATAATCCGGGTAAGAGCTTCCATTTCATCACGCCGTAGAACTTTGCCTTTAAGTTCTAAATTCATCACAAGTTATGGTGTTGAGTTTATATAGTTTATGCAAATGGTTACCTTTCTCAAAAAGACTGCGGATGCGAGCCTCTATTTCATCCGCTTTGCACTAACACAATGTGTAACATCATCATCGATCTCCCCATTACCTTGGATAATAGATCCAAAATACTTGAAACTTCCTCTCTTTTGAATGGCATGAGTATCAAGCCTCACTTCCACGCTAAGTTCATGCATTTTATCACCGAACTTCCACTCCAAATACTCTCTTGGTCATGCATAGCCTGAACCCTTTAGGCTCTATAGTCTGTCTCCAAACCTC
>JBDJHY010000014.1:10738608-10758942 GCA_039654485.1 Withania somnifera | reverse complement strand
GCACCAGTTTCCGCACCTATACAAAGTACAAAAAAGGTCAAGGATGAGTACAAATACAACATGTACTTAGTAAAGTCCTCGATTGACACTAAATCTAAGAGATGACAAGAGTACCAACAACCATCCAACTCCTAAAACTACATCCTTCACTCAGAAAATACAATCTAATAATAATATCCAAAATAACAAAACATCAAATAATCTAAGTAGACAAAATCACATATCTTAGCTAACCATAATGAAGAAATATAATTGACATTTAATCATCAAATCTATCAACCAACAACATAAAAATATATAAGGTAAGTGCATCATTCATATGCAATTGTAATGACCCTCATGGTTATTTATGAGAAACATGTGATGTTTTGCATTCTTGAGTATTCAGTAGATGCTCCAAGTCATTTTTGACTTACTGGGACTGGTAGTTTGGTTCCCTGGTGGCTCGGTTGAGAAATATCTTAAATTATCTATTTTAGAGCCTAAAATAAAGTACTTGTCGACTAAAATTAACTTTCCTTGAAGACGAGCTCAAAATTAAATTCTGAAGGTTTCGTTATCTTAAAATGCCAAATAAAGTCAAGGTTGACCTTAAGTTATTATTTCAGAGTTTTCTTTTATAATTTGTGTTTATTTGCTGATTTTGGTTAAGTTTAAGGCTTAAAGTAGAGCTTGGGTGGTCTTTCAATTTTCGGAGTATTGAAATGGAATTCGAATGCTTCCATCAGCTCTGGAATAGTGAATTTAGGCTAGTAAGAGTGTTGTTTTTGTTGGAGTGCTCGGTGTAATTTTGAGTACCTTGGTGGAGTGATGTGTTTTCGGCTATTTTTGGTTTTATGGATCATTTGTTTAAACAACCTCGGATATTTATTTTGATTATTTTATTGGTTCTAAAATATTGTTTGCATGTTGTTTAATTTTTGGTTTATTGGGATTAGACTTAAAATGCTTATTTTAGACCCCTCACAGTTCTTGAATTTAGCTGTTGTGAAATTACAGGTACAGACTGCCCCTACGATGGGGAGGTTACACCTGCAAGGTCTCCTTTGCAACCAAGGCATCACCCTAGTGATCATCACACCTGTTTTGTATATGGCATTATGGGCCACTATGCTAGAGTTTGTCCTTAGAGGGGCTTTTGTTGTATAAAAACCAGTAGGTTTACCTCAGCTTACTTGGACTGAGTTTTATGAGGTATTTATGAGAAAGTTTGTATTGAGGGCCGAGTGAGAACTCTTGAG
Organism: Withania somnifera; assembly: GCA_039654485.1. Lineage (NCBI taxonomy): Eukaryota > Viridiplantae > Streptophyta > Magnoliopsida > Solanales > Solanaceae > Withania > Withania somnifera. The sequence continues at coordinate 10,757,701 of JBDJHY010000014.1, read as the reverse complement.
GGAGGATTTTAGGAAGCTTAAGTAGGGATCGATGCCAGTGGTAGAGTATAAAGCTTGATTCTACCAACTTTCAATTTTTGGTGTGGATTTTATACCTACTAAGGTAAATGAATTTTGCAGATTTTCTACTGGGTTGAGAGAGAGTCTTTGTGAAGACGTGGCTTTGCTAGTATCCGATGGTTGACCGTTTCAAGTCATGGTAGATCATGCTAATTCTATGGAGTGCCTTTATTGTGAGTCGTGTCAGCGTAATAAAAAGAGGTTGACACATCAAGGAGGTTATAGTGGGTCCCGTTCTAGGGGCCGTGGTCAGTTCCACTATGCAAAGGGTCAGTCCAACAAGCAGTACAAACATTATTATAAATTTCGTTACCTCCTTTATCTATGTTTTCTCGAGGAACTAGGCCTTGTCAACATGGTATTTAGATGGGTTTCGGTGGAGGTTCCTGACAGAGTGGGCTATCAGGGCCATGTTTTGAGTTTGGCATTATGGGCCACTATGCTAGAGCTTATCCCATTTTGAACGCTAGATTTGTTATTGAGAGGTTATGGTTTGGGATATGAGATTATGATGACATTAGAGATTTTACACAGTGAGCGTAAATCTATAGAACTTGCCTCCAGGATACAGTGGAGCGGAGAGGGAAGGTATAGGACGGAGTAGGGGTATATCGGGAACACTTAGGGTAGCCTTTCATTGATTCTACCTGTTGGGCCTATGGGTACTGGAGGAAAAACGTATATAGGACTGGTTACTTCATGGTGTGTATTTACTTTTCTACATATGTTTTCTTCAATGTACCCTTGTAGTATGGGAGGAATACGGGTGAGTGTGTTTATTCTGTACGCTGCATTCCTTATAGGGGCTTCACAATGTTTATATGTTTATTACATTATTGTCATTACTATTTCATTGCTATTACTGATTATTAGATAGTTTTAATTACATGTGTCATTATGCGTTTTATAATCTTATCATTCATTCCTATCTCACTTGAGGTTACCGGTATACCGTCCATATTTTCTTCCTATCTTTTACTTTCTTCTCGATTATTGTTATTATTATTAATATATATTTGCTGCAAGGATTCCGAGTATGCCTTTCTTTATTACCTAAAATCTTGTTATGTGATTAGCTAGCGATGACATCTTTTACTTGTTATTTGATTCCTATCTCAGTAGCTAGCTTCCGTAATGTACTAGTTTTTTCTGTAACCCTATTTATTATCTTCCGTTATTTACTTCTTTTATTATTGTTATATGCCTAGTGAGTCCTCAAAACCTACTGGGTACGGGTTGCTTCAGTAGATTGTACTCATACTACACTTGCCTATGTGCAGATTCGAGAAAAGGTGCCAAATCTTGTTTCACAGACTGTTGTTTGTTCAGACTCTATTGTTTTTTAGAGACTCAAGATGAGCTTGGCATCTAGTTCTTCCATCTTCTCTACAGTATTGGATTGATCTCCATGTATTTATGGAGATACATTTGTAGTAGAAAATTGATTTCATGTTTTGTACTTAGGGGTTTTGTATTACAGTGATATCGGGTTTTTAAAATTGTTGATTCCTTATACTTACTCTTTATTCATATATTATTTATTATACTTGTGCTTTCCACTTTTGATATAGAAGTCCTCCACTTCATCTTTGGACTATAGGGTTGGATCTCTACTGGTGGTATAGTAAGTGACATTATGATCCGAGAAATTGATTTGTGACAAATCAGTATCTGAGCTCTAGGTTCATCGGTGTCAGTGTACAGAACTAATGTCTAGTAGAGTCCCGAGGATTAGTGCAGAGACATCCGTTACTTATCCTCGGAAGGCTATAGTGACATATAGGAAAATAAAATTTTCTTTTGAATACTGTGCCATGCATATATCCTTGATTATTTCTTGAAAGTTTCTCACTCTTTTGCAGATGCCTTGTACATGTTTTTCAACAACAAAGAAGACCGCTAGAGTTCTTGCGAGAGTACCAACAGAGGTACAAGCTCCTGCTGCTACCCAGAGGTCCCATCAGTTCCTGCATCACCTGTTGTAGTACCAGCTACAATCTTATTCCAGCACCTATTCTAGCGCCAGTTGTAGTACCTCTTCTAGATATTGGTTATATCTTATGGTAGTTTCTTAATGCCTACCGTGGTCCCCCTACTGATGGGACACAGACAACCATTCAAGTACCACAACTTACAACTGTAGTTCCTTCAGTGCAACCAGTTCCTCCTATTTCTCCATCAGATATTCTTACACCTTCTCAGGTCCTCCCAGTACCAGTTGTTGCTCCTTCAATTGAGAAATAGGTAGCTATGATAGATTCAAAGCAGATGCCCCTGACTAACTTTCTGAGGTTGGATCCCCCTCAGTTCATTGGAGTCCTAGGGGAAGATGTACATGAGTTCATTGTTGAATACAAGGAGAGGATGAGGGACCTCGGTATTTTAAGGACCTACGACATGGTTTTCACCACCTATTAGATACATAGTGTAGCTAAGAAGTGGCGAAGGGATTTTTTTGTATGAAAACTAGTAGGTTCTCCTCAGCCCACTTGGACCCAGTTTATGAGGTTTTTATTAGAAAGTTTGTATTGATGGTTGAGTGAGAGAGATTGAGGGAGGATTTTAGGAATCTTAACCAGGGATCGATCTCGGTAGTGGAGTATGAAGCTTGATTCTACCAGCTGTCAGTATATGGTGTGGAGTTTATGCCTACTAAGGTAAAGGGAGTTCACAAATTTTCTACTGGGTTGAGAGACAAGCTCTATGAGGATGTGACTTTACTAGTATCTGATGGTCGACCATTTTAAGCCGTGGTAGATCATACTAACTCTATGGAGTCCCTCTATTGTGAGTCGTATCAGCGTAATAAAAAGAGGAAGAGGCCTCGAGGAGGTTACAATGGGTCCCATTCTGGGGGCCGTGGTCAGTTCCACTATGCACATGGTCAGTCCAACAAGCTAGTGCATCCTTCATTACAGATTTTGTCACCTCCTTCAGCTCAGTTTTCTCGAGGATATGGTCCTTCTCCATATGGTAGTTAGATGGGTTTCGGTAGAGGTTCTCAATAGGGTGGACTATTAGGGTAATGTTTTGAGTGTGGCATTGTAGGCCAACATGGTGGTCGTGGTCGTCATGGTGGTAATTTCTAGTTATATGCTATTTCTGCTAGACTTGAGCTTGTGGCCTTAGATGTTGTTATTACTGGTTTGATTTTTGTTTGTTCTAGACCTTCCTCAGCCTTATTTGACCCTAGATCTACTTACTCTTACGTGTTATCATATTTTGCACCCATTTTTGGGTTGCCTAGTGATGTGTTATCTGTATCCATACGTGTAGCTACCCCTGTAGGGGATTCTTTAATAGTGAATTGGGTGATCCTATCATGCATGATCTCTATCAGTGGACTAGACACTTGGGCTAATTTGATGCTTTTAGACATGGTTGATTTTGATAACATATTACACATGGATTGGTTTCCCCTCATCGTGCGGTTTTGGATTGTTATGCCAAGACCTTTACCTTAGATGTTCCTGGTTTATCTTCGGTTGCATGGCAGGGTTTTAGTAATCGCACACCAATAAGGTTTATTTCTTGCATTCAAGCTTGGAGATTAGTAGGGAGAGGGTGTTTGGCATATTTAACTTATGTTCGTGATATCCAGACCGACATCCTACTCCTGAGTCTGTTCTCATTGTTTTTTATTTTCTGATGTCTTTCCAACCGACCAACCAGGCCTACCACCAGAGAGAGATATTGACTTTACTATTAATCTAGAGTTGGGCACTAAGCCCATTTCTATTGCTCCTTACTATATGGATCCTGTATGGCTCCTGCAGAGTTGAGAGTGCTGAAGGTTCAACTCTAAGATTTATTAAATAAGAGTTTTGTTCATTCCAACATATCACTTTGGGGTGCACCAGTTCTATTTGTAAAGAAGAAATATGGTATTATGAGAATGTGCATTGATTATCACTAGTTGAACAAACTCACAGTGAAGAATAGATATCCTATGCCAAGGACTGGTGATTTATTTGATCACCTGCAAGGAGCCACATGTTCTCTAAGATTGACTTTAGATTTGGTTATCATAAGTTGTGGATTCGGATAGAGGATATTCCTAATAAAACATTCAAGACTCAATATGGCTACTATGAATTTTTGGTTATGTCCTTTGGTTTGACTAATTCACCAGCAACATTTATGGGCTTGATACCTAGGGTGATTAAGCCCTATTTGGTCTCTTTCGTGATTGTTTGTATTGGTGATATCCCGGTGTATTTGCAGAGTAAGTATGATCATGAGCATTATTTGAGATTGATTCTCCAAACATTGAGAGAACATTGGCTTTATCCCAAGTTCTCAAAGTGTGAATTTTGGTTGGAGGCTGTTGCATTTTTTGGGATATGTAGTGTCCAAGGATTGGATTAAAGTTGATCCATCAAAGATTCAGGCAGTGCGAGATTAGCCGAGGCTGATATCTATTTCTAAGATTTAGAGTTTTGCTGGTTTAGAAGGGTACTATCGGTATTTTGTCGAGGGGTTCTAGTCAATTACGGTACCGTTGACTAAGTTGAATAGGAAGGAGGTTGCCTTTAAGTGGTCTGATGATTGTGAGTTGAGGTTTTCGAAGCTCAAGGAGTTGTTGACTTAAGCGCCAGTTTTGACCTTACTAGTGGAGGGTCAAGGATTCTTAGTGTATTGTGATGCTTTTAGTGTTGGTTTAGGGTGTGTTCTGATGCATCATGGTCAAGTAATTGCCTATTCTTCCATCCTACTGAAGGTCCACAAGCGTAACTATGCTACTCATGACTTGGAGTTGGTAGCGATAATATTTGCACTTAAGATTTGGAGGCATTATTTGTATGGATTCCAGTGTGAGATCTTTACTGATCATCATAGTCTTCAGTACATTATGAACCATAAGGAGTTGAAAAATAGGTAGCAAAGGTGGATTGAGTTTCTAAAAGATTATGATACTTATATTCTCTACCATCCAAGAAAGGTAAACGTTGTAGTAGATGCCTTGAGATGAAAGGCGATCAATATGGGTAGATTAAAAGCATTGTCAGATTCAAAGAGGCCATTGGCAGTAAAGGTACAGTTGTTGGCTAGTCGGTTGGTTAGACTTGATTTGTTAGAACCCATAAGAGTGTTAGCTTGTGTTGAGGCTAGATCTTCCTTGTCAGATCAAATTCAACAGTGTCTGTTTGAGGATAATCGTTTGGTTGCTCTTCGTGATCAGGAATTAGCTGGATAGATTAGCAGGCCTCCTACTGATTCATATAGGAAGCTCTGGTATGATGGTCGCATTTATGTACTGCAGGTTGGTGATTTGATGTAGTTGATCTTGTGTAAGGCTCATAGCTTCAGGTTTTCTATTCATCCTGGTGCAGCGAAGATGTACTTGGTGGAGTGGGATGAAGAGGGATGTTTCTGAGTATGTTTCTAAGTGTTTGAACTATAGTTCCCCCCACACTTTACCTATGCAAAGGCAGAAATGGTATAAGTGTGACGGTAAACCCCTGGATCACAGGTTAAGTATGAGTATCAATGACCAAGCGGTGTGATATAAAGGCTTTCTCTTCCCTCTTGGAAGTGGGAGCGGGTGACTATGGACTTTGTTTCTAGATTGCCTCAGGCTAGCATAGATTCCTATACTGTTTGGTCAATTTTTAACAGTCTGACTAAATCATCTCACTTTGTTCTCACTCACTCATTTTGTAATGTTGAGCGTCTGGCTCAAATCTACATTCACAAGGTGGTTCGGTTGCTTGGTGTACCCTTATCTATCATTTCTGACAAAGGCACCAATTTTAAATCATAATTTTTGAGATCTATTCAGCGGGACTTATGTAATAAGGTTCATTTGAGCATTACATTTTATTCGTAGACTGACAGTCTGTCTGAGCGTACCATTCAAGTGTTGGAGGATATGATGAGAGCTTGTGTGATAGACTTTTGTGGTGTTTGGGATCAACACCTACCATTGGAAGAGTTCGCTTATAATAATATATACCACTCCAGCATTGAGATGAATCCATTTGAGGCATTGTACGGTAGGCAGTGTAGGTTTCCTATTGGTTGGTTTGATGGTTTTGAAGTAAGATCCTATTCTTCAAGTTTGTTTCGCAATTCTCTTGATTAGGTTCGATTGATTCAAGATAGATTGAGGGAAAAAAAGAGTAGGAAGAAGAGCTACGCTAATCGTAGGATTCACACCTTAGAGTTTGGAGTTGGGATAGAGTATTCCTGTGGGTATCTCCTATGCACGGTGTGATGAGGTTCGTTAGGTGGGGAAACGTTGAGAAGAATTTTCTTGGACTTGAAATCGTATTTGGGAAAGTATTTTTGCATTGGAATGGTAGAAATCGTGTTCTTGGTTGAGTTAAAATGAAAAGGTTCATGTAGGAAAATATAAATATTTCCAGGTACAGTTCCTTCATCACAATCGCGGGGCTCTTGGCCGCGATGGCATAGAGCATGGATTTTCTGGCCTTCACGAACGTGTGAGCTAGGCTCATGATCGCGAAGCATGCAGATTTTCTAAATCGCAAAAATCTACGATCGCGTTGCCAGGGCCGTGATCGGGAAGAGTATTTTTGCCTGCAGCAGATGCAGGTTTTGTTGCATAATTTAGAATTCCCATTCGGGGTTACGGGAACCAAACAGAGTCCAATTTTGACAATCCAAATATGCAAGCAGTATAAAAACAATACTCCAGACTCAACGAAATCGACGAAACTAAAATCCGAGGTCGTTTACACAAAATTACCAATCAAACCAACTAGAGCCAAAAGTGCATTTCTCCACCAACACCTCAAAAATGCAACGACAAGTCCAAAAACACCTCACCTAGCCAAATATCATCTTTCTGAAGCTGCTAGTAGCGTCAGAATTCCGATCCGATACTCCGAACATCAAATTACCACTCAAGCTTCTCTTTATCCATAAACTTAACTAAAATCCACAATTTCGCATAACTTGCAAACGAAACCTCCAAAACACAAACTTAAGGTCAATTGACTTTGTTTTGTATTCTGGAGCTAATGAACCTGTCTAAATTTAATTCCAAGCTCTCCTTGAAAGAAAGTTGACTTTGGTCAATAAGTACTTAGTTTTAGGCTTTAAAATAGGGAATTTGAGATATTTATCGACTGAGTCACCAGGGATCCGAACTGTCCGTCCCAGCAAGTGATAAATAACTTGGGGAAACTACCAAAATGCTATAGAATGAAAACGTCATGTATTTTTCATAAATGACCATGAGGGTCATTACAACATCCACTACTAAAAGGACTTTTTTCCTTGAAAGTCAAGTAAAAGCAAGGAATAGAAGGGAAAAGAATGTACCTGATGCCTCAAACAGTTGTAGATACTGTTTCTGCATCTCACACTCGATTTCCTATGTAACTTCCTCAATCGAACAATGACTCCACTGCACCTTAACCCCTAGAATCTCCCTGGACCTTAAATTCCTTACTTCCTTAGCCAAAATCTTCACCGACTCCTCAACAATAGATAGATTCTCATCTAACTGTACTGAATCTTCCGGATAACATATGCCTCATCGACCATATACCGCCATAATATAGAAACATGGAATACCGGATGCACTACAGCATAGGAGGTAGTTCCAACCTATAGGCAACATCACTAACCCTCTCCAAAATCTCATATGGCCCGATATACCTGGGACTAAGCTTTCCACGCTGACCAGACCTCCTCAAACTACTCATAGGCGATATTCGTAGAAATACCTTATAATTAACTCTAAACTCCAAAGCATGAAGCCTACAGTTAGCATAGCTCTCTTGCCTACTTTAGGATGCCCTCAACCTATCCTGAATCAATCGGACCTAATCCAACGAATGACATACCAAGTCTATAGAATGGAATGGACTCTGGCCTCGAAACTATCAAACCAACCAATAGGTTATCTACTTCACCTATCATACAACGCCTTAAATGGTGCCTTCTTAATGCTGAAGTGATAACTATTATTATAAGCGAACTCCGTCAATAATAGGTGTTGATCCCAAGCACCACCAAAATCTATTATACAAGCTCTCAACATATCTTCTAAAACCTGAATAGTCTGCTCAAACTGACCATCAGTCTATAGATGAAAATTTATGCTCAGATACACTTCAGTACCCAAATCTCACTGAAAAGATCTGTAAAACTGTGAAGTAAATTGGGTGCCTCTATCAGTAATGATAGAGATAGGAACACCATGCTATCTAACCACCTCACGAATGTAGATTTGACCCAGACGCTCAGTATTATAAGAGGAATGAGTAGGAATGAGTAGGAATGAAGTGCGCCGACTTAGTTAGCCAGTCTACAATGATCCAAATCATATCAAAACCTCTCCTAGTACATGGAAACCCAAAAACAAAGTCCATAGTCAGACGCTCCCATTTCCAAGCCAGAATAGGATGTCTTTGCATCAAACCACCTGGTCTTCGGTGCTCATATTTAACATGTTGACAGTTTAAACACTTAGAAACACACTCAGTGATATCCCTCTTCATCCCACTCCACCAATAAAACTAACGTAGGTCACGATGCATCTTGGCTGCAATAAGATGAATAGAATATCTGGAACTGTGAGCCTCCCGCAGGATAAACTTCCTCAAGTCACCAACCTAAGTTACACATGTGCGACCATCATATTAAAGAGTACCATCAGCATCAATAGAAGCTCTGTCGGCCTCTCCGGCTAACACCTCTCCACAGAAAGCAACCAACTGCTTTTCCTCGAATTGACACCCTCAAATCTGGTCTATCAAAGAAGATTTGGCCTAAACACATGTCAATATACATTTGGGGTCTGAAAGATCTAGCCTAACCAACTGGATAGCCAATTCCCGGATGATATAGGATAGAGATGTCATAGTCTTTCAGTAGCTTGATCTATCTTCACTTCTTGGAATTCAACTCTTTTTGTTTCATAATATACTGAAGACTGCGATGGTCTATAAAGATCTCACACTGAACCCCATACAAATTGTGCCTCAAAATCCTAAGCGCAAACACTACCGCTACCAACTCTAGGTCATGAGTGGGGTAGTTACACTCATGCACCTTGAGCTTCCTCGAAGAATATACAATAACTCGGCCCTTCTATATCAGAACACACCCCAACTTGATACTAGAAACATCACAATACACGGAGAATCCCTGACCCTCTACTAGTAAAGTCAAAATTGGCATTGAATTCAATAAGTCCTTGAGGTTAGAAAAGCTTAACTCACAATCCTCAGATTATTGAAAGGCAACATCCTTCCTGGTCAACTTGGTCAAAGGTGCTATAATCGAAGAGAACCTCGACAAAACACCGATAGTATCCGGCCAAACCCACAAAACTGTGGATTTCTAAAATAGAAGTCGATCTTAGCCAATCACGTACTGCCTGAATCTTTATTGAATAAACTTTAGCCTTGGACACTACATGTCCCAAAAATGCAATGGACTCTAACCAAAACTCACACTTTGAGAACTTAGCATACAACTTATGTTGTCTTAGTATCTGGAGAGTCAACCTCAAGTGCTTCTTGTGATCAGACTTACTTTGTAAATACTCTAATATATCATCTATAAACACAATCACGAACGAGTCTAAATAGGGCTTAAACACCTTATACATAAAATCCATGAATGTTGCTGGGTTATTGTCAACCCAAATGACATAACAAAAAACTCATAGTGACCGTAACGGGTCCTAAAAGCTGTCTTAGGAATATCCTCTATGCAAATACGCAACTGATGATAACCAGACCTTAAATCAATTTTAAAGAACACCACTGCTCCCTGAAGATGATCAAATAGGTCATCAATCCTCAGCATAAGATATTTGTTTCTTATAGTAACTTTATTTAGCTACTGATAATCAATACACATTCTCACCGTACCATCTTTTTTCTTCACAAATAGAACTAGTGCACCCCAAGGTGAAAACTGGAATGAATAAAACCTTTATCTAACAAACCTTGAAACTGAATCTCAGCTCCTTTAACTCAGTAGGAGCCATACAATAAGGAGAAATAGAAATGGTCTTAGTGCCTGGCTCTAAATCAATAACAAAATCAATATCACACTTTGGTGGTAGGGGTATCAACCTGTATGTTACGAACATAGGCTAAATATGCCCAACGCCACCTCACTACCAGTCTCCTAGCTTGTAGGCATGAAATAAAACTTATTGATGTGCGGCTACTAGAACCCTACCACACCACCGGAGATTAACCTAGTCTTGCTAAGGTAACACTCTTGGCATAGCAATCTAAAACTGCTCGATGTAGAGACAACCAGTCCATATCCAACATGACATCAAAATTCACCATATCTAGCAACATCTAGTTGAAAACTAGTTGTAGAATTCAAGAAAAGGAATTATCTATGAAAGAAAAGAAACAATGAAATAAGGAATTGAAATAAGGAAAGGAAGATTGATACCACGAAGATTAGATAACTTTTGGACCCCTTTTCAATAATCCTTGACCACCGTGGGTGAGGGCGGATCGCCGTCTAAGGGGCCCGACCGCCGTCTAATGCAGTAACCAACTTGTGTAAGTTGCTTGAACACCATCTAGGGTGCCTTGACCGCCATCTGGGATTGTGGACCACCGTCTATGGTGGCCTGGCCGCCATCTTGGATATCAAGCTCGAAAACACTACACGGGATGTTCCTTTGTGGTCCCCCTTTGTAATTTTAACCTTGGACTTGCCCTATATGGTAGTTTTACATGTAATAACACCTTTTTAACCTCAAAATACACCTAATATGGATCAAAAACACCAATAATAGAATATCTTACAAGATCAGAATATGAATCACACCAAGAACACCAAAAATTTTAGCTTTTCCGAATCAACCCGTAATGGAATGAAACATGATACCTAGGTTCGTACCAATATAGGAAAAAAGATTATCAACCTTTAAACACACAAATAATACTTAAACTCAATGATGATGGTTCAAAAGTCGTAGTTCTCAATCTTCTTCTCACGAAATTATGAAGAACACTCAAGAACGGTTGTAACTTCCCAAAACCCAACCACCCTCAAACGAATTCCGTTTCCCCTCAAATTTTGGCTACATGCCCCTTATATTATGTATAAAAAATCCTACTACTTCCTACATACAAGACACACTCAAAACTCCAACCCTACAAACCCTAGTCCTTCTCCTTCAACGTCAACAATGGTGAACACCTCGAAACACCCCGAAATGACTCTAAATTGAAGACACTTGACCCAAAATACTAGGAAAGCAAGATTGACACAATGGAAACACAAAATTCAAACAAAAACTCAAAAATTCTGGAAATTTTCAAAAAATTTCGAATTTTCCCTTTTTTTTTTTTGAATTTGTTTGTTTATGAACTGAGGACTGTAATTCAATGAAACTAATTACTAGCCTAAGTTCTGATACCAAATGATGTAAATCGTAATATGAGCCGTATGAGGTACGGGGGAGAAGAGAAAAAGGATATGCGAAAACTTACAATTAACCCAAGGTTTATGAACAACAAGGGACTGGATATCCTCACCTTTCAATTGAACCTATAGATTGACGATAAATCCCAATAACAATCTACGGAAACCAAAATGAGTCCACAAATGGAAAATCCTTTGATTACTGTGAAAAGATGTTACGTTTGCAACTAAGGGAATCCACCCTCAATTGCGTACTAAAGCTATGCTAAATTATGTCTAGGCTGAACTATGCTATAAGCTATTCTCTCAATGAAGTTCATTCAATTCATCAATGTCTTCTTAACATAATGCAAGACTATCTATTTATAGTAGTCTAATTATTAAATAAATACAATTGATCCCAAAAGTAACTCCATATAACAAAATAGTCCTTCAAGTCTTGAAGCTGTCACATTGACCCCTAGAAGTCTTCCATCCTGCCCAAGCTATCTTCCAAACTTTAGACTTCCTTCCTTGGCGTGCGATTATGCATCTTTGAGTTTCCTTGGGTGTCTTCATACTATCCATAGCTTGAATCACCCAGGTTGCAGGCTTGGTGCTTTCCATGCTCGTATCACATTGTCACAAAAAATATTAAGTGTGGTTGTAGGGAATGTGTAGCGTTATTGATTTTAATGGTGTTAAGGATATACCTAGATGGTTTGGTTTTAACTTCAATAAATCCATAAAGTGAGTAACTATAAAAATGGGATTGAAATGGGTTGATGAGTGTGTAGCAGATTATAGCGTGTGGTTAGTAACAACTTGAGTTGGATATTAAGGTTGATTGAACATATAGATAAGAAAAGGTAATGTTCTTGTGGATATAGAATACCAAATGTCATGACCCAATTTTTTGGATCATGATGGCACCTACTAAACCAATAGTAGGAGAACCAACCATGTAATCTAAAGCTGTAGTGGGGGACTACTACATAGAAGCAGAAACACAAGTATAATGGATAATACATAAATGAAGTGAAATTATAAAGAATCAGCAATTCCGAAAACCCGGTAATCGTGTAATACAAAACCTCTAAGTATAGAACAAGGAATCAAACGTGTAATACAAATATATCTCTGAAAAGACATGGAGATCAAAAACTCAATACTAAAGAGAAGTAGGAAAAGTTGGATGCCAAGCTCACCCTGAGTCTCTAAAAATCAATAGAATCTGCACGAACAACAATCAGTGAATCAATTTTGGGCACCTGTACTCGGATTTGCACATGGGCAAGTATTGTATGAGTACAAGTTGTCGAAGCAAACCATACCCAGTAGGCTTTGAGGGCCCACTAGGAACATAAAAAATAAAAGCAGTAAATAAAGGAAGCAATAAAGTAGGGTCGCAGAAGGAAACAATATATCATGGAAACTAGCTACTCAGATAAGAATCAAGTAACAATTAGAACATATATCGCAAGCTAATAACATAATAGTATTTCAGCCAATGAAGGAAGACGTACCCTGAATCTTTGCAATAGTATATGTTAATAATAACAATAGGAGTTAAAAAAAGACAGGAAGAGAGCAAGGATGGTATACCGGTAACCTCAAGTAAGGATCAAATAAATGAACCATAATATAACGCACAATATCCCACATAACACGAAATATCAAGTAGCAATTAAGAACAACTACATTGTAGTAACAGTACTATAGTAATGCATATAAATGCTGTCAAGTCCCCAAGAAAGAAGCACAACATATGCAGAAAATATGCTCACTTGTAGGCATCCACATACTACCAGTGCTACACTGAAGAAAACAAGTGCAGAAAAGTAAATACACACCATGAAGTAACCAGTCTTGCGTATGTTTCTCCTCCGGTACTCGTAGGCCCTATTGGAAAAATCTACGGAAGGCTACCCTAAGTGTTCTCGGTATATCCCTACTCCGTTCAATCCCCCCTCCACATCGCCATAGCCTAGAGGAAAGGTCCATAGAGGTGTGCCACCATGTATAGTATCTAACGTCATCATAATTTCACATCCCAAATCATAGAGCCTCAAATGTCTCACAGTCTGGCATCCAATGCCTCATATCAATAATATCATCAAGCCATACTCGGCAAGTCATGGCGTTCAATGCCTCAATGTAATAGTATCACAAGTATCCTCACTAGAGCAGGAATCATCAAAGTCTCCACAACCAGTAAGTGTTCTAAGTGTAAAAAACTGTACTCACTGTCGTATGACAATTGACTCAAATGCCAGTGGCTGTAGTCGCTGCCGAATGGAGTCGGTCTCAAGTTCGAGTATTAATTAGTCTAATGACGATTCTCGTAATGCCTGGGCTAAAACAAGTAGAAATAGTTGCACCTGGTGCTCGATACAACGCCAAGTCTAAAATAGCTAAAAGGTCATTTACTTATATTTTTATTAGAATATTCTAATTTATTAATTTACATTATTATTCATCATTATTACCAAAAGCAATGTCTATCCTCCAAGGCTCAATAATCATGTACTGATACTGGCCTAGCCCTAATGCACTCTCAACGGAGCCAAAGGCCTAAACTCTCGTATAATCCATGCACAACATATCAACGAGTACATATATACATGAAATGACAACCACCAATGCTTATGCCCACCCAGTTATCATTGGGAAATTTCTAACTTACAGGCACCATACAAATCTAGATGCCAAAATATATATAAAATAAGGGCGTAGAAGAAAAGGTTACTATAAAAACCTAACTAACCAACCCACATATGCTATTTAGTAAAATTATTAAAGCTAGAAACCCAGAGATATCCCCACGGAGCCTATCTGTCATCTAATGATAAAGCGCTGCAAGCTCACAAATATTACTCCTACTGATATCAAACAAACTCCAATTTCTCTAAAACTTGCAAAATTGTATTCCATGTATCAATACGAGTCTAATGGTATAAATTATGCTAAGTTCTAGATTGGGCCTAAAATAGGCCTGCGAAGCCCGCTCACTGAAAATAAAATCGTCACGGGGTTCCCAACATTAACAGGAACATATGCTAAAAAATTGAGCACAATTAGAGTAAGGGAAGACCCTTAACAACCAGGAGAAGATTGAGTTGATCTTTATGAAATTGTACGTTGAATTTGGAAAAGGAAATGTTACTATGATGTATAATAGCCCTAAAGAGCAAGAATTTACTACACAACTTTGGATATAATTAAAGGAACTAAGAAATCATGACTAAGGAACTCATGGAGGAAAAAACTCAAATTTTCAGGAAATTCAATGGATGAATTTACTTACCGAAGGTAAAGATGATGTATAACATCTTCAAGGAACTTTTCTATGGAGTATGCGGAAGTTTTCAAAGCAATTCACACCAAAATTATAGAGAAAACGAGGGAAAACGTTTCTGAAATAATACCCAAAAATGGGTGGGAATATGAAGAAAAAGGCCTCAGGTATCGTTTATCAGACCAAAAGTGATGATAAATCGGCACCCCTGGCAATTTCTAGACGCTAATATATCAGACATATTGCCGATTTATTAGCCCTACCAATAAATCGGCACTTCAACTAATAAATCAATCAAAGCCCGCACCAACAAAACAACAGTTTTCTGAAATTTCAACCAGGGTTTTGAAAATGAATTAGAGTCTAACTTTGACATATAAAATATGTATTTTATGTGAAAAAATATTCCAGAATCAATGAAATTGATGAACTTGACATCAAAGGTCGTTTGAGAGAAGGTGACCCCGATAAAGACTTAGTCAAAACGAGTAAATTTCCAAATTTCCACCAACCAACTCAAATCAAGCCCGGACATCTTGGAAAGCATACCAAAGGTCAAACTAGCCTAAATTCACCATTTTAAAGTTGATGGAAGAATCAGAATTATGATTCGGTACTCCGAACACCAAAATACGACATAAGATCCAAATTATGCCTTAAACTTAACTAAAATTCACAAATGGACGTAAATTGCAAACAAAAAGTCTGAAACAAAAACTTAAGGTCAATCGTGAATTTGTTTGGCATTTCAAAGCTAATGGAACTATTGAAATTTAATTTCGAGCTCATCTAGAAGGAAAGTTGACTTTAGTCAAGGAGTACCTAGTTTTAGGCTCTAAAATAGATAATTTGAGATATTCTCAATCGAGCCGTCAGGGAACCGCACTATAAGTCCCAGCAAGTCAGAAATGACTTGGAGTATCTATAGAAATGCTCTATAATGCAAAACATTGCATATTTCTCATAAATTATCATGAGGGTCATTACAACATCCACTACTAAAAGAACTTTCATCCCCAAAAGTCAAGAAAAAACAGGAAATAAATAGAAAGAGAAAGTACTTGATTCCTCAAACATCTGTGGATACTACTTTTGCTTCTCATTCTCTATCTCCCAAGTAGCCTCCTCGACCGAACGGTCTCTCCACTGCACCCTAATGGCTGAAATCTCCTTGGACCTCAACTTTCTAACATCCTTAGAAAAAAATTTCACAGTCTCTTCAACAAAAGAGAAATTCTCATCTAGGTGCACTGAATCCTCTCAAAGGACATGAGACTCATCGGGAATATACAACAACAACATTGAAACATAAAATACTGGATGAACGCTGAAAGCATAAGAGGTAAGGACAATCTATAGGATACATCACCAACACTCTCCAAAATCTCAAATGACCCAATATACCTAGGACTAAGCTTTTCCCGCCTACTGAACCTCATCACACTATGCATAAGAGATACCCGTAAAAATACCCTATCACCAAATCCAAACTCTAAGGTACGAAGCCTGCGATCAATGTAGGTCCTCTGTCTACTCTGTGCTATCCTTAATCTATGCTGAATCAATCGAACTTGGTCAAGAGAATCAAACAACAAATTTAAAGACTGAACTTTGTCCTCAAAACCATCAAAACAACTAATAGGCGACCAATACCGCCTACCATACAACGTCTCAAATGGTGCCATCAATGCTGGAGTGATAGCTATTATTATAGGAAAACTTTATTAATGGTAGGTGCTGATCCTAAGCTCCACCAAAGTTTATCACACAAGCCTTCAACATATCCTCTAACACCTATATGATAGGCTCAGACTGACCGTAGGTGTGTAGATGAAATGCAGTACTCAAATGAATCTTGGTACCCTAGTCCCGCTAAATAGACCTACAAAACTGTAAATTAAACTAACTGCCTCTGTCAAAAAATGATGGATATAGGAACACTATGCAACCGAACCACCTCCCGGATGTAAATTTGAGTTAGATTCTCAGCATTATAAGAGGAGTGCGTAGGAATGAAGTGCGCTGACTTAATCTGTCTATCAACAATGTCCCAAACCGTATAATAACCTCTTCTAGTCTGAGGCAAACCAAAAACAAAGTCCATACATAATCACCCACTCCCACTTTTCCAAGATGAAATAGGAAGACTGCATTAAACCACCTAGTCATTGATGCTCACACTTAACTTTTTGACAGCTCAAACACTTAGACACATACTCAACAATGTCCCTCTTTATCCCACTCCACAAATACAACTATCATAGATCATGTTACATCTTGGTTGCACCAGGATGAATAGAATAACTGGAGCTTTGAGCGTCACGTAAGATCAAATGCACAAAGTCACAAACTTGAGGTATGAAAATACGACCATCATACCAAAGCGTGTCGTCTGAATCAATAAAAACCCTGCTGACCTCTCCAACTAATACCTGCTTATGAAGAGAAACCAAATGCTTATCCTCAAACTGGTGCTCCCAAATCTGATCTATCAAGGAATATCTGGCGTCAACAACCGACTAGCCAACGACTGGACCTCTACCGCCAATGGACTCTCTAAAACTAATAAGGCTTCTAAGCTACCCATACTTGATCCACCTCTGCTGTGTAGAATTCAACTCTTCTGGTTCATAATGTACTGAAGACTACAATGGTTAGTAAAGATCTCACACTGGACCCCATACAAATAATGCCTCTGGATCCTAAGCACAAACACTACTGCCTCCAACTCTAAGTCATAAGTGAGGTAGTTACGCTCATGAACCTTTAGCTTCCTCAAAGCATATGCAATGACTTAACTCTGCTGCATCAGAACCCTCCACTAGCAAGGTCAAAACTGGCGCTGAAGTCAGTAATTCCTTGAGCTTCAAAAATCTCATTTAACACTCATCCGACCGCTAAAATGCAACATCCCTCCTAGTCTATCTAGTCAAAGGCACTAGAATTGATAAGAACCCTTCAGCAAAGAGCTAATAATATCCAGCCAAACCCATAAAGTTTCGAATTTGAGAAACATAAGTTGGCCTCGTCCAATTACGTACCATATGAATCTTGGTTGGATCAACTTTAATTCTAGCCTTGGACACTACATGTCCTAGAAATGCCACGGACTCAAACCAAAACTCACACTTTGACAACTTGGCATAAAACCTTTGTTCTCTTAGTGTTTAGAGAATCAATCTCAAGTGCTTCTCTTGATTGGACTTACTCCGCGAATGCACTAGGACATCATTGATAAATAAAATTACAAATAAGTCATATTAGGCCTTAAGCACCCTATGGATTAACTCCATAAAAGATGTTGGGGCATAGGTCAACCCAAAGGACATAACCAAAAATTCATAATGACTGTAACCGTTTCAGAATGTTGTCTTAGGTATATCCTCTGTCCAAATCTGCAATTGATAGTAATCGGACATCAAATCAATTTTAGAGAACACTGCTTCTCACAGAGTCTGATCAAATAAGTCATCAACATAGGATATTTTTTTTTCATAGTAACTTTATTCAGTTGCCGATAATAAATACACATTCTTATAGTACCATCCTTTTTTCACAAATAGAACTAGTGCACCCTAAGGTGACACACTGAATCGGATAAAACCTTTATCTAATAAATCCTAGAGCTAAACCTTCAGCTCTCTCAACTCAACATGAGCCATACGTTATTGAGTAATAGAAATAGGCTTAGTGCCAGACTCTAAGCTAATAGAAAAATTAATATCCCGCTCTAGTGGTTGGCCAGGTAAGTCAGTCGAAAATATATCAAGGAACTTAGAAACAATAGGAACAGACTTAGGAGTGGGTGTGTTTGCCTGAATATCACAAACATATGCTAAGGATGCCAAACACCCTCTCCCTACTAACCTCCTAGTCTGAAGGTAATAAATAAAGTATATTGGTGCGCAGCTGCTAGAACCCTAACACATAATCGTGGATGAACCAGGTACTGCTAAGGTGATGGTATTGGCATAACAATTCAAAACCATATGATAAGGAGAAATCCAATCCATAACTATAATAATATCAAATTCGACCATATCTAACAACATTAAGTCAACCCAATTGTCTAATTAACCAAAAGAAATCAAATATTACCGGATCACCGGATCCACTACTAAAGAATCCTCTACAGGAGTAGCAACACGCATAGATATAGACAATACATCACTAGGTAACCCCAAACTGCGTGCAAAATAGAATGACATATATGAACAAGTAAACCCAGGGTCAAATAATGCTGACACAGGTATGGAACACAGAAACCAAACCTGTAATCACCGCATTCAAGGCCACAGCCTCAGGTTGAGCAGGAATGGCATATAATTAATGATCATCACTATGACGACCACTACTGCAACCACCTCCCCTACC
>JBDJHY010000014.1:10708292-10734171 GCA_039654485.1 Withania somnifera | reverse complement strand
CAACTCTTGGAATAGGATATTTATTCTTGATTGTGACTTTGTTTGGCCAAGGGTAATTAATTTACTATAAAGGTAGCCATATTTCTCATACACGAATAAGACAGAAGTACCCCAAGGAGACACACTTGGATGAAAAAACCCTTTGTCTAAAGATCGACTAATTGGTCTTTCTACTCTCTAAGCTTAGTTGGTGCCATCCTATATGGTGGAATAGGAATAGGCTGAGTGCTTGAAACAAGATCTATACCAAAGCCTATCGCTCTATCTGAAAGGACTTCAGGTAAATCCTCAGGAAACACTTAAGAAACTTTTGTACTACAAAGATAGACTGGATATCAAGAGTATCAGACTCAGAGTCCTAAACTCGAACCAAATGATAAAGACACCCCTTATCAATCTTACTTCTAGCCTTTAGATAGGAAATGAACCTACCCATAGGAACAACTCCACTATCCTCCGACTCGAGAACATGTCTATCAGGAAGCTAGAAATAGATAACTCTAGTCTTACAGTCAATAACAACATGACATGCATGGATCCAATCCATATCTAGAATAATATAAAACTCTACCATATCTAACTCATGCATATCAGTAGGAACAACCACCCTAAAAATAAAAATAGGACAACTATGATAGACTATCTCAGCTAAAATAGGATTACCAATAGGTGTAGAAATAGAGAATGACTTAGATAAAACCTCGGGATCTATACCAAACTATCTAGAAACATAGATACAGAATAAAGAGTAGCTTTAGGGTCTAACAATGTATATACATATACCTCATAAACTCCTGACATACTTGTCACCACATCAGTTGACTGTTTCTTATCCCGACAAGAACCAAATCATATAAATGGTTTTGGCATTGGCCACCAACGATAGAATTAGAAGCACCCTGTTAGGATAATATGTCGTTGGGGTTGTTGTTAGGGTAGTAGTCTATGGTTTAGTACCACCCTAATAAACTATAGGACAATCTCTTTTCCTATGTCTTAACAACCCAAAAAAATAGAAACTTCTTGAAAAAAAATCACGTAGACTATGACCAACCTAGACACACCCAAAACATCCATTAAACCTAGCTCTATATTAACCCAAATAAGTCTTACCACACTTAGGACAGATAGTAGCACCACTCTGCTAACCCGTCTGAGCTGGCCTACTCTACTGACCCTTCGGAGGTCAAAAACTTTGAGAAGAAGGGGTTGATCCCTTAACATTCTACTGCTGCTGTCTGAACCCACTAGAGTTAGGTAGACTGGACTCAGGATGACAGTATTATCTCTCTTAATCCTAATAAATCACTCTCAGCTCTACCTTTCTACCTATTCAAGATGAACCATCAACCTACCAATATCCATCTCACTGCTAATCATAACAACTCTCCTAGACTAGATCAAATAAGGAGAAAGGCCAGACACAAACATATCCATCTTTGTATGTATATAATTAATAATCTCAGGTGCATACCTCGACAACTTCGTGAATCTTATATAATACTTAGATACAGACATAGAACGTTGCTCTGAACTTAAAAACACTTTAACCCTCTCTTATCTCTTCTCTCTAGGAAAAATCGACCTATAACACAACCTCAAACTCATCCCAAGAAGGCGGAACTTCTCCAACTCCCCTATTCTTCCTACAAAAATCACACCAAGACCTGGAAACATCTTTTAACTGCCAAGATGCCAAGTCAACCTTATCAACATCTAGAACCCTTATCAAGTCACAAATCCAAAAATAGCCCTCAAAAAGGTTCTCCGGATCCATGGAGTTATGGAGGACTCAAACTTAGGAACTACCTCACCCTCACAACTCTAACATCAAAAGAAATTTGATAAACCATAGGAACTTGAACTAACTGGTAAGCTTGTGCCATTATTGTCTGATCCATCATGTGCATCATATTGCATAACTATGCAGTGGTAATATTTGTTGGTGGTTGTTATAGTTCTAGAGCTGGTGGAGCCTGATTTTGTTGATTCTTCTCAGCCTAGCGAATTGATAGTCGTGGAGGCGTGATCAATCTTAAATACGTAATGCATGAGTCAGAAGTGAAAATATCTCGAATTTAAACTCCAAAGCACGAAGTAGAACATCATTAAAGGGGAACTTTTTGTAAATATTTAGTATCCTCTCAATCATAGATGTGCTATAATCACACACATAACTGAGATTTTCCTAACTCTGGCTCTCAGACATCTCCAAGGACTCTATTAACCTAATGCTCTGATACCAAGTTTGTCACGCCCTAAAGCTCACCCCCTAAGCATGAAAGTCATCCTTAGCCGCTAAGTTAGCCTAACAGCCTCAGAAGAACCACTTGTACCATGCAAATCTCTACTCACATCACTCAGCAGAAGCAATATCAATAAATATAAGAAGTGTAATGGGCACCTTACAATAATCAATAAATTGCCTCCAAATGAATAGGTAAAATCAAGTATAAAAACCATACATCTCAGTTTGAAAGCCTCTATTAGCCAAATAGTGGACTGCTAGTACAAGATTTTACCAACTAGTCTCCAGAAAATAAAATAATAAATCAATAAAGCTAAAGTTCAAGAAATAAAATAACTCCGTAGCTTGCCCTTGAATGCTAAGAGGACTCACCAATCTACTAATCTTCTAGGAATGCCAGTAGCGTCAAGATTGAACATCGGGATGGTTGGATAAAATCTACATGGGGGTTAAATACATGCATCAAGAGTAGAATCAGCACACGAAAAATATACTGAGTATGTGTGCTGGTATAAAATAGGTTATTCAATATAATGATAAGCGATATGCAATGCATGACAATAAATCTTAACTTCATCTCTAACTCAAAGAAACAATTAAGCAATTTATAATGAAAATAGATAAAAAGCTCATATGATAGCTCAACTCATTAGTTTTTAACAAAAGATAAAGACTTAGCTAAAAACATGTTCTCTCTTTCTTTGAAAACATTCGATTTTACTTTCATTCGGGAGTTTCTATAACTAACATACCTCAAGGCATAAAGTGTGAAGTCAACATATTACCCTATGTGTAGGGGATCTTATACCCCGTCACAGGATGATATGATCTCTCTAGTGGATCCAACTAGACTACAAGGCATAACTGAGCAATACCAAATAGTACCCTACGCTGACTATGCAAGTTTTTGGGTATAAAGGCCTCTACCCACCCTCAGTGATAATACTCCTCCCATAAAATACTTCCGTTTAAACTTTTTCTTTCAATCTTCTCGACTATTGGATATTCTCTAATGAAACCACTAGTCCTTCCCAGATTTTTCCAGCTACAACTTTCAATTTTGCCAAAATAGGCAAACTCGGTAAAATTATATTGTTCATTAACTTCTTCTCTTCAACTTATTCATTAAGCAATAAAATCATTAATTCTCTTCAATTAGGCTTAATCAGCTAAAAATATTCAATTTATACATGCTTCACATTCATACTCAAAATCATGTAAAAGTCAAGTATTTATGACACTTTAATGCTCAATTCAAGTTTTAAGGGTAAACCTTGAAAATAATGTTCAATTCCTACTTCAAAGCTTCTTTCTTTCTTTTACTTCAACTTTAAAAACATCATAACTCATGAGGACTTTTATAATTAAATAATCATTACCAAAACTTCATAAATATAATCTCAAAAACATCAAATAAATCATCACTTCACAGAATCATAGTTTATAGAATTACATAAGAATCCTAGCATGCTTCTACATCTTCAGAACCTTATTTAGAAAAGGATCTTTGGTCACAAGGATGAACAAATTCCTTGTTGAAAGCCCATTTACCTGATTAGAAGCACTTTGATGGAGAATAAATAACAATCAAGCTGCTACAGAGAAATCTCTATGGAAAACCCTAGTTTTGCCTCTTTGGAGAAGTTTAAAGAAAAACTCTTGCTTTGATCATTAGACGACAGATGAATGGAAAAACGACTTAGGGTATTTATAATGCCATGTTTAGAATTCAAAACATCATGGGTCTAGGCCAAAAATTGAAAAGAATTGCCCAAAATAACCTTCATTAAACATGCAAGGAATTTGCCTAAAATACTTCACAGCTCATGAAATGGACTCTTCCCACTGTAATACAGACTCTAAACCATGAGCTAAAGACCACGAATCATGGTTTCCAACCTTATGATGTGGTTTCATACAAAAGGGACATATGGATTGATTTTTACATCTTCAATAGCACGATCTAGGTTCAAGACTCGTGAAATCGAACATTACAAGTTGTGGTTTAAGTTTTGTGGAAACTTTATGACCCATGTAAATGCTCTAGTCATGCAGCAAGAGTAAGATTCGTGACTCATTAAGCTTCAAACCACGAGTGGTGGTCCTCCACCTTTGGCACCTGGGAACATTTTTTCCACAGGTCATGCTTTAGTAAAATACCCATAATTTTTACTCCAAACTCAATATGATACGTAGTTTGTTGCGTTGGAAACAATACTGAAATGCCTTTTTATGGATAGGTTATAGGTCACCTAACTCTTTATATATTAGGATATATGGCATTTAAGGTTGACCAATGCATGAAGTAACATCAAAACTAAGCCGATAGGAAAGGTCTTAACTCAACTTTGTGTTGGGAACTTCTTATGACCTTGAATCACCTCAAACTCTCATCCCCACACTTTTTTTAAGGTTCTATCACCTAAAAGAAAGTGGAAATTCATAGGGCTCCGACTTAGGCACGAACATAGAACGATTCAAATTCTAGCTCAAATTTCAGGGTGTTATAACTGCTCAAACCCTCTAGCCACATCTATCATACTTTGCAAGAAATCTTCCTTAAACTTGGAGTCTAGTAATGCTTCTATCTTGAGAGGATGAATCAACTCATTCATGAACTTGGCTATCTTCTCCCTCTCATTTGGAAAATATCTAAGGCATGTCTAGATAGCTCATACAAATAGGATACATACTCGTCCACTGTCATACTCCAATGCTTTAACTCATCAAAATGGAGGTGAAAGCCATCCTCACACTGCGAGATACATATCTATCAACAAAGGCTCGAGCAATGTCTCCAAGTCAGTATATGAGATCCATCGGATCTAGAACCAATGTAGGAGTTCCACCACTGCTTGGATAGCCCCCTAAACTGTTATAAAGTATAATCCACCCCATAAGACTAAACCAGCCCCACACTTTGTAGTAGCTCGTGACATGTTGTCAAAAACTCATATGGGTCCTCATCCTACCCACCCTGAAATTATGATGGGTCCATCTTGTGGAACCTCTCATACCTCTTTTGTTGATCGTCTGACATCTCAGCTATGACTTCACCCGCAGTCCCAATACCCGAAATTTATAACTTATGAACTCTATAAGCGATTGGTGGCTCTCCCACCTCTCCCTGAAACAAGGGATCTGTCCAGTCAAAATCTGAACCACGGGTGGCTGACCCACCTAGATAAAAGCTATTGGTGGCTGGCCCACCGAATCGTGAATCACCGGTGTAGTTCTATTCTCTGGGGTCTCTGCTCCCACTCTGGTTTGTGAACCCTACGGTGTACTACATATGTTATGCTCGACAAACCCCTAAGATTCTGATCGAACTATCCTATAATAGTGGGGTCACCACAAACTGGGGAGGGGTTTGTCCCTCCTCCCTATCAATCTTCGACTCAGGGGAGTCTGGCACGTTCTCTAGCTAGGGATTCTTCTCTACCCTACCTCTAGTTCTAGCTCTAGCTGGACCTCTACCGTGAGAAACAGGCACCGGAACATCCTGCTCATCTCTTTCAACGGTAGCTCTGGTTCTCACTATCTGTAGAACAAAAACATGCAAGGACTCAACACACTCAAATCAACCATGCTAAATAGAAATGAAAGAATGAAGAGATATTTTTCTAGAGTTCTGAAGCCTCTCAAGGATAAGTAACAAACGTCTCCACACTTATCCACAAGAATCTACTAAACATGGCTTTCAAACAATGGGACCTATGCACCTAGGGATCCACTGCAAAATTATCACGACCCGAAATTCGGGAGTAAAGACACCTACCTTCCCAAATCCGATAAGTCAGCAACCTAACTATAACAAGATAAACACAGAAATAATATATATACAACACCTAAAATGTGGAAATCAATAACAATATATACACATAAAACCCCCCAAAGACTAGGTTGCCACTGTTTACAAGCCTCCATAGATTTCTTTAAAAGGAAAATTTAAATCTCATTATATAGTCTTTAAAAGGTAAAGACATTATGAAAATATATATGAGTAGTATTTGGTAACTGACGAGAAATGAGCATCTACCTCTAAGCACTCAAACACTCTTGTACTGATGAAAAAATAGAGAGTCGCTAAGTCAAGGGCTCAACACCTGTACAAAAGTGTAGAAAGGCAAGAAGTGAGTGCAAAAGAATGGTGCTCAATATAGTCCTCAGCTAATTTAAATATAAAGGGAAAATGAAAGCCTCGATACCTAATTGATCCTCCGAAAACTACAACATGCAGTAGTTCATATACCGATACAGCAACCCAATTAATAATATAAAGTTGGCATAGACGAATCTGGATGAATTCTCAATATCCTCAGTCATAAAACATAGGTGGTAAACTCAAATCATGATAATAGATATTAATGGAGGTTACAAGAACTCATTTTGAGACCAAACAGTTTCCAGTCATCAGCAAGTAAAAGATAATCCCAAGTTATCAGTCAATATCAGATAATCTTAAGGAACCAGTCAAATATCAGATAATCTCAAGGAATTAGTCAATATCATATAATCCCAAGGAATCAGTCAATATCAGATAATCTCAAGAAATCAGTCAATATCAAATAATCTCAAGGAATCAATCGATATCAGATAATCTCAAAGAACCAATCAATATCATATAATCTCAAGGAACCAATCAATATCATATAATCTCAAAGAATTAGTCAATATTGACAAATAGTCAATGCCACAATGAAGTGCATGTCCATTTCATAGATACACTTGTTGGCATTTATTTATGTCTTAGTCAGGACTCATGGGGGACTCGCGAGTTCCATGTACTACATATTTCATAACCTCTGGAAATATTCCTCTGACGCTTTAATCAATATCTAAGACATATGGATAAGAACCTCGGACTGTCTATCCAAATCTTAAATATCCGAATTAGAACCTTGGACTATGTACCCAAATTAGACATTAGGATATGGACCTCAGATTGTCGAGAAGTCATTTTTCATACTCACAAGACGTACTTCAAGTCTCATATTTAAATATTATAACCTGAGCAATTATCGTGTACAAATCATAGAAGTTTCACAATATCAAATCTCAAATCAATAATATTGCCTCTCTTAGGCAATCACTATCAAGAATATCATTTCTATTTCAAATTAGCCTTACGGGCATCATACTTTTTTGATTTTTAAGGGTATTAACAACTCACCAAGGATAATTTCAACAACAAGAATATAATTAAGCCCCAATTCTTCATCGTCACCATTTTCAATTACATGAGCCAAATCAAAGCAACTTATAATCCAAATCAAGTATATAATTCAATAATTTCATCAAGGATTCACATTATTTCAAACTTTCTCATTTAGACCCAACATGCTTGATAATATCAACCCCGAAATACCTATTTCTTCCAACTAACAATCAAGTAGCACACAATCGTTAACACTTTATAGAAAGACAAAATAAACCTCAACTTGCCTTATATTTTGAAAAACTAAGTCACTAGGGAGCCTTTCCCTTTTGGAATGCCTTTAACCGTGTATAATCTCGTTACCAACATAAAGAATACAAGAAAATACACAATAATCAACACCCAACTCAATTATTTGAAGTATATTCAAAAATCCACCTGGGCCCACGCGGTCAAAATCTGAACTTTATCGTAAAAATGTGTTAACCGTTACTAGGGAAACTGTATCTTATTGAAAACCCATCTATTTTACGGTGAAAATAAAAAATTGAAAGCAATTTCAAAACAGTTGAATATAAAATCAACTAATTAGGATCAAAACTCACAAGAAAAAAAACAAAAGCTTACGTCGTCATGTAAATCCCACTCTCGCAAAAAAGTTTAACCAAAACTTCGGGAAGAGGATGATGAAAAAGCAAAGGAAAACATGTTTGGTTGGAGTGCGACTTTTTTTGGATGAGAGCAAATATTTTTAAAAAAGAGAAGAGAGAGGTCACCAAGGAAGGAGAGAGAATATATAAAGAAAGACTTAAGTGCTTTGCATACATGATGTTTGCAAGAAAAAGTACACACACATCTTAAGTAAATAGACCACCACAAAGGATAAAAACCATCGATAAAGAAGAATCTTTCGTTATCACTTCGTGTCAGCGGGGCCTTTGGGGGCTATGATTCCCCTATTCTTTTAATTTTTTGATTTCCAGGTTTATCACTGTTGGAATATTTTTGTTGACGACTTGGTCAGGGTGGTTCACAAATTCTTTGTTGAAGGCGCTGTTAAGCCCTGAGTTTGAATTCCAATTTCATTGCCCTGACAAAACTTAATAATTCTACTCAAATAGCCAATAAGAGTTGGTGCAGCTGGTAAAGGGACGACCTAAAGACCTGAAAGTCGAGAGTCCGAATCACGACAGTGCGTTAGAACTCTATTGGTGGGTGATCTGTAATTCATTTAACCGTTCAAAGGACCCGGGGCCCTGCCCTGACCCTGATGGTGACTGACATCAAAGTTATCTATAACATTTTTAAACAACAAAAAAAAAATACCACTCAGATAACTTTGTGTACAACACATAATTACATTGTTTGTCCTAGCCTTAATAGCTTATATAATAGATTAATATATAAAAACTAGGCAAAAGGCATAATTTTCACCTTGAAGTATCATCATATCTTCACTTACACACTTTTTCTCTTAGATGGTCCTATTACCCCCCTCCCCCCAAACTACGTTAAAATGAAATAAATGCACCCTTTCTCTTGAAGGCATGTGAAGATCAAAAATTAATTTAAAATTTTATTAAGAATACATGACATTATTTAAGTAGACATTTCTATAATTAATTAGTACACATAATATTGACATTAAATTAAATAGATATTTGTATAATTATTTATTTTTTCTTCTTTCTGATATAAAGTCATTTTTTTTTCTTTTTAATGAAATGTGGTATATATATGATATAATTATAATTAACTATTGCATAAAAGAAAAAACTTATTTTTTATGTTTTAATTTATGATTCTTGTTTTTGTTGATAAAAAGCATGATTCAATTTTCTATGTAATTTATGTATTCGTTTAATATTTAAGTAGATATTTTTAAAATTATTTATCTTTTTGTTTGTGAAATAAAGTTAATTTTTTCCTCTTTAGAAAAATGAGGTATACATGATATGATTTGAATTAATTACTAAAAAAGGAACTCATTTGTTTGCAGTATATATGTACCGGCCTTTCACCCCTAAAGATAATATATGTATTGCCTAAAAAATAACATCAATTATATATGTAGATTTCGATAATATTTTTCATCAATTTTAATAATTAGCCACATAATTCAAATAAAAAAAAACTTAATATATGGTGATCATTTATTAAAAAAAGGTAACATTGAGGTCATTGGTTAATTAGCTATCATAGTATTTAATAAAAATCATAATAATGTTATTAATTATTAAAGATATTTCTTTTAATTTTGTTGAATCACAATGAGAAGAGTTATCAAACAAGGAGGAGAAAATTTTGTTAAATTTTTTGAAGTTTCAAGTTCAACATATGCAATAATATTAAGTAATTATAAGATAATTAATTATCATTAAAGATTGTATTTTCTACCAGAAGTGTTATGTGAGAACAATTGAATCATACTTTTTTCAAACAACAAAAGAAAAAGAAAATCATAAGTTAATACATAAAAAATAAGTTTTTTTCTTTATCGAAATAATTATATACATATACCCCATTTTATTAAAAAGGAAAAAGAAAATAACTTTATATCACAAAAAAATAATATATTTTAAAAATTTCCGCTTAACTTTTTGGTTAATTCATTATGTGCACTAATTAATTATAAAGGTGTCTACTTAAATAATGTACATATATTCATATTAGTAAGATTTTAAATTAATTTTTAATCTCTTATATATCTTCAACAGAGTAAGTATATTTTCTATATTTAATAGTATATTTATATCACTTGAAAGTAGCTTAAGTGTAATAAGACCTTATAAAAGAAAAAAACGTGTAAATTAAAATATGATAGAGAGTTAAAAGGGTAATTATGCTTTTTTCCAAAAATAAAATAAAATAAAATAAAATAAAATAAATACATGTACGAATTTCTCTTCCGTGTATGTATGTATATGTATGTAAACCTCATTTATTTCTGCTCTTCCTCTTTCTATTAGTGCGGTCATTAAAACTCAGTACTCTTTACTCACAAGTCCCATGGATTTCTGGCAAAAAGCTCGGAGTTTCGCGGAAGAAGCAGCAAAGCGAACGCAAGAATTCACTAAAGAAGCCGCTAATCGTTCACAGGATCTAACCATTGGTTCCTCCAAGCTCTCTGACGTCGTTTTAGAAGCATCCAAACGATCCAAAGAATTCGCCGCCGAGGCATCCAAGCGATCCAAAGAAATTGCCGTCGAAGCCTCTAAACGCGCCGATATTATTGTCTCCGAAGCTTCTAAACGAGCCGATCAGATCAAAGTCGATGCTCTCAAACAGATCAAGTTTCAAATTCCTTCCGCTGCACTTTCTCACATTGTCGACTCCTCGGCTCCTTCTCAAACGCCGTCGCCTGCCCCTAAGCCTGCCGATCTCGAGAGATTCGGAGTCACCGATGACTTGAGAGAGTTCGTTAAGGGGATTACCATTAATACCTTTCAGGATTTTCCACTTGAAGGTAATTCACTGTACCTACTTCATTTCCCTGTTACCAGAACATGTCTGAACGAAGGTGAAATGTACTGGAAAAACTGTATTATTTCAATTTCGGAATTCATTCCATTGCTGAAAGAAGTAAAATGGATTGAACTTGGATCAGTGAGTTCTCTGTGCTGAATGTAAAAGTGAAAAAAATGTGAGGATATTGCATTTTGCTATATCAAAATGTCGATATAATTTTACTGATAGTAGGAAATGGAAAGAAGATCTTTTTTTTCTTCCATTTATCTATTTGGGGAGTAACTGTGGACATATAAAATGTTTTGTGGCAGAAGTAATAAATATGGAAGTACAAAGAAGAAACTACTAGAAGCTTTGGAGAAACAAACTAGACTTATTGTTTAGTTATGCAGAGTTTTATTCAGACGAGCATGTTCAAATTGTTTTGGTCTACATTCGTCACGGTAGTCATTTCAGTTCATTTATTTGAGATTACTGCAAGTTTAACTTTTCTTTTGAGTGGTCGTTACATTCATTATAATCATTCATTTCAATACTCCTGCATAATGATAGACACCGTGTATAGAGCCAAATCAAGTATGTGCAGGAAACATTTTATTAATATTCCTCTCTAGCTTGAGGTGAAACTTATTGTTAGATTGTTGGGTTAACATTTGAACCATATGAGAGTGGCAGCATTAGTTTTTAAGGTGGTTGTACAATAGCATTAACTTGAAATCCATTAGTTCGGTTCATTTATACCGAAGCCGTGCAAATTAGATCTACAATATATGCACGACCTTGTTTCTTTTTACCAGGTCCAGCTACCAGTCCTGACAACCAATTGCATGTTCTTACCAGTTGAAAATCCAAACTCTGTTTATATTCTACAGAATCACTAGTTATCATGACATTTCTATATTTCTTAACATTCAAATGGTTCAGTTAGGCAATACACTTAATCAGCCTCATCCTTTGATGAAATGTTGAGATATATAAATGTCCTTGTGCTTGTTTCTGGATAAAGCACCCTGCAAAATATGCAAATGGAACCTACCAAGTCCAAAGCATGGACAACTGGGGACATTGTAGGTTGCACCTCTTATAGGAGCTGCAAAGTTAGATAGGTATGGGAGTTAGTATTTAGATAAAATCATGAAGCATCAGGAGTTAGCTATAGAAAGATGTATATAAAAGCAACGATTTCTCGTTTTCAATCCTTGAGTTCTAACAGCAAAGACCAACTTCTATGTAAATAGAACTGAATCAATAGCTTCTTAAGATTCCCATCTCTTGCAATAATTCATAAAGCATGCCATTTGTAAACCACGGAAACAATCGTGTTAAAAATTGTGATTTCCCTCATTTGTCATTAACTACTAATACTATGCTTCTATCCCAAGCTAGTTGGAGTTAGCTATATGGATCTATAATATGTGCACACTCCGTTTGGACCCATTTAATTCTAACTCAATAAGCTATTCTGAGGATGTATCTTAGCTTGTTTTACGCGACCGTCAACCTACTACAATCCTCTTCCTTATTCTAGGGTTTGAACCTGCTATGTATGCTAGCTCTCATGGGAAGTTCTTTGTCATGACCCAAAAATTCAGGTCATGATGACACCAACTACTACCTTCCTACAAGTAAGTCAAATCCCCTAGCCCGAACAAGTAATGGACCACAACAAGAAAAGAGGATTGGGAGCAGGGAAAATGGAAAATACGATCATATATAGATACAATAGACAAGAGGTCACCCAATCTCATGACCTGTATCAATTGGTACGAAAAGCCACTATAAGATACAGAGGGCAGAAAAGGTACAACAAAGCGTAAATATGTATAGACCATCTTTGGAAATACAAAATATGACAAGTTCACATTTGATGGAGACAGATCAACCCTGAACACCAATAGCTCCCCTGAAGTCTCCGAGTCCAAAATGCTTGACACGATATAGCCTTATGTCGATGACTCATCTAGGATGTGCATCAGAATGTAGCGTGAGTACCAAATACAATAGGTATCATAGGCCGACTGGGCATGTATAAGATACAAATATAATAAAAAACGAGTTCTAAACTAAACAAGGCAATATAAGAAGTCAGTAAGCAAGTAATGAAAATAAAACTCAATATATGGAAATTAAGAAGAAAAGAGCTAACTACCAAGTACAATCTATCTACCTCTGCAACTAGTGAAATAATGGGATAATAAGGAAACGGAAGAAAGCTACAGAGTTAGGATCGCAGTATAAGCTTAAGTAATAAATAGAAGTAGTGGAACACTAGCTAGCAGAATTAAAGTAGAACAATAAAGCACAGATAACACAAGCAAAACCTAATTGGACCCCCATAAGTCTAGAAGGTACACCCAATCAAGCAAAATCCAACTAGCTCCCATAAGCATGGTGGGTAGACTCAACAACCAAGAACCCAATCGGCTTCCCGCATAAGCACAGAGGGTACAAACAGTAGGAGAAATGACATGCGATGTAGTGGAAGTATGAATGTGATGCTATGCGGTGATGCACGTTTCTCCTTTGGCACTCAAGGCTCACAAAAGCAGGACCTAGGGGAGACTCGCTCCGTATATCTCACCTCTACCTTATACTCCTCCAAGCCCTTGCCCGCGTCCCCGATTAGCGGTACTTGTGGGGCCACAGTCTCCCGCATGCCAATGTCATGTACTGCCCAGTATCAAACTAGGTCTAAAATCATTAAGTGCCTGAATCTGATGCTCGGGCCCAGACTATAGCTAAATCTTAAGCAATACTCAAGTCAGGTGCCTGGACTCAAGCCAGGACTAAATCATGTGATGATATCAATATCGGTTGCTCAGTCCCAGATCAGGTCTAAATCATGCAGAACATGTCCGTATCAAGTGCCCGAGCCCCTTTGAGTCTAAATCAAGCCATAATGTCTATATGAGGTAATAATGCAGAAAAAACCTAGAAAATGCCTTTTTATGATGAAACAATGTTTTAGATGTCAGAAGTACAATGCTCGTGAGTGTGCTGCACTAGAAATCTCATCTAGAGACACTACCTAACCTGAACCAACAGTAAGCCTTACATGCCCTAGGAACCCAATTAACTATCCCAACCACCTACCAACGGTACAGTACTACCTAATCTACGTGTAACCACTGGAATTCTAGACTAGATAACCAGCTAAGCAGGGAAATAACGAAATAAAGGTAAAATAACTAAGAGGTAACACAACCAAGCCTAAAATCCATCCAAATACTAGCAATTCATTATATCGATACCATATACACCTTAAGTTTATAAAAAGGATAAGTTGTAACCTACCTGGAGGTTGACAAATATTGCTCGCCTACCTAGAGGTTGACAAATATTGCCCGCATTCAAGGTTCTGGAGCCCTAATTCCACGAGAAGTCTTCGAAATCTCTAACATTTCGGACTCAATGGAATTGACGAAATAACCATCGGAGGTCGTCTTGCTAAAATGGTTGACCTTGCCAAAATTAAGCCAATTAGCCAACTGGGCACCCAAAATGAGCCCGATTGCCTCAGAAGCAAATCTCCAGCCTTACCAACCCAAATTCGACATTTCGGAGCTGATGGAAGCGTCATAATTCGAATTCAATGCTCTAATCCTTGAAAGTTGACCAAAGTCAACTTCCAACTCCATCTTGCCTAACAGCCTAAAACGTAATCGGAATCCCCGGACCCAAACTAAGAGTCTTCCTAGACGAAAATCTATGTTTCGGAGCTAACGAAACTATCAAAATATCTTCCCGGAATGTTGACTAAAGCCAGGAATTTCTAAAATTGTAGCTCTAAAACAGGAAAACTGAATTAAAAGACAAATGAATTACTGGCCTTAGCAAGTGATAAATGACTTGAGGCAACTACAGGAATGCTGTAAACACAAATATTGGGAAATACTTGGAAATGACCTGGAGGGTCATTGCGTGCTCTTCCCATTATTTATCAAAAAAATCTTGTGATTTACCTTACAGTTCCTGATGATTCTTGTATGCTTAATCAGACATTTTCTTGTTCCTCCATCTCTATTTAGTCGCCTATTATCAAAAGAAACTAGCTTAACTGAAGTATGTCTTCGTTGTGCAGATGATTCGGTGATCTCTGATATTCCAACAGTCTCAAACATTCGGCAGGATCTTACAGAATTTCAGGAAAAACATGCAAAATTTGTACTTTCATCTGTCAAGGTATGACTTCAGTTGTTCCTTATGAAAACAAGGGGTATGATTTCCATTTTTATAATCCTCACAGAGTCGGTCAATCAATAGACTACATCTCAGTTCAGAAATAGCTTGGAGTCAGCTATATTAATCTTCTGTCTCCATTTCTCACTAATCTGTTTCTTTTCACAAACTACAGGTTGGAACATATTGGTGAATTCAATGTTAAAATAATTACATTACCTTTAAGTTCATCATCAACCTATTATATCCCCTCTCATTTATCTGTGCTTGGTACTTCTACTGGTTATTCTTTTGGGAAGGCACATAGCATTATCCACTCAGTTATTACTTAAAAAGAAAATCAGTCACAATTTTTGTTGAGTGCTTTTATCTTTCAGCAGGTGCGTACAGTGAAAAGTTGAAGTTTGTAATCTGCTATCTGTTTTTTTCTGCTGAACCATATCTTTTTTGATTTTGATGTTGATGGAAAGGGGGAAAAAGATGTTCAAAATGTCGGATTTTTGTCTGGGAAAGTTACCTTTTCAAAAGTTTCATTGTTAGTAAGAGCATCACTCTGGTTTGTTTGCAGGAAATTTCAAAGCTAAGATATGAGTTATGCCCACGCATAATGAGGGAGAGGAAGTTCTGGAGAATCTACTTTATTTTAGTTAACAGTCATGTCGCCCCGTAAGTACCTCACTGGAGATCTTTCATTTCATGTCACACAGTAATCTCTTATGCAAACTGACTTAATTCAATCTGTACTTTTGGAGTATGTGCTGATGTTATGAAGAATCATATTGGCTTTATAATTGGGTAAGGGTTACATCATAAAGAGTTGACTTAATTTAGATGAATATTTGACAGTTTACTAAGAAGGGAGTTTAGCCTTTCCAAGGGTTCCTATAGTGGGCATGGACTAGGCTAATTATTCGACGATTACATACCAGTGTCATTCTCATTTCATCTGACGCTATCGAAGGGCCTAAGCTGAATTATTTTTCTTAACCAGTTTCTTTTCATCTTTCTTATCTTTTACAAATAAGAAGGAAATATATAAGAAGCCAGTAGAATGATGCAGGGCCTGATTTTCTTAGTGACAACAAAAGCTAAGGATGTTAATGTGAAAATACAGCTTCTTGGCCTCATTTTTTTTTTTTTAACTAAGATTAAAACAGTCTATATCTGAATGCACATCTCAATATTAGGATTTGCATTGTGGTTTAGATGTCTGAGTTTGAATACAACATATAAATATTATGATGTTTTAAGATCTGAATACTAATAATTTGACCTTTTTCTTTTAACATTTGAAATGTAAAATTTGTTTGCATTTTAAACTTATAAATATAAAAATTTAAGAAAATACAAATTAATCAAATATTTTATATCAACCAAATAATTAAAAATAAATCAACATGATGGTTGCTAGTGATAATGAGGACTGGTAGTAGAAGTTGGTGGTAGTAGTTGGTAGTGGCAAATGATAGTGATAGCTAATGGTGGTGGTGAATGACAACGGTGGTTGGGAATTTATAATGATGATTGATGGTGGTAATTGATGGCATTAAAACTGCAACTGCTGTTTTAGCTCCTTCAGCTCTGCTGGTGCTATACGATAAGGGGTGTAGATATTGGCAATGTGTTAGGTGCCAAATCAATACCAAAGTGTATTTCTCGTACCAGAGGTAATTTGACAAATCTGCAGGAAATTAATAAAAATTCTTTCACCAAAGTGTATTTCTCCTACCAGAGGTAATTTGGCAAATCCGCAGGAAATACATAAAAATTCTTTCACTACTGGTACTTTCTCCAAGCTAAGTGTCCCCTATCTGATGTCTCTTGCCATATCTAAGAGGCCGATACAACCTTTCCAGAAATCGCTGGGCCTTCGTAAGTGATATAACCTTACCGACGGTTGGGACTTGACCCCTTCTAACACAAAACATGCTCATTTGGTATTTCAAATCTAACTATCTTGGCATGATAATCTACTGTAGCATGGTAAGGAGATAACCAATCCATGCCCATCTGTACATCAAAGTCAATCATATCAAGTACAATGAGGTTTGTTAGATTGTTTCTACCTTCAACTAGAATCTGAAAGTCACGATACACATATTCAACTAACGGAGAAGCTCTCACAGGTTGGGCTGGGCACAATTTGGTTAAAACCGAAAAAACCACCGAACTGAATTTTTTTTAATTTCAGTTTTGGTTATTCGATTTTTTCGATCGGGTTCGGTTTAAATTTCTAAAATTTCGGATAATCAGTTCAATTTTCGATTTTTAAACAAATTGTTTTGGTTAACCGAAAAACCGAATTATAACAACACAATTTACACTACACCCAGTCCACTACCAACAACTAGGCCCAACCCAATTAGGCAATTACACAACCCAAAATCCCAAATGGACAAATATGAAATCAATTCATATTGTCTAAGCCCAAGTCTCCGCCACAAACACAACACAACACACTTTACGCTCCACATATCACATGGTCATCATCGCTGATTCAGACGAACATTATCGGCGTTCGACGCCATAGACCACAAGACCACCACCGTCACCATTCCCAAGTGAAGCTTTCTTTGAGTTGGTGAAAATATTTATAATAGAAAAAAAGAGGAAGAATAATCACTAATATAATTACTGAGAATTTGCCTGTAAAAGAAAAAGGGTCGAAATATTTCAAGGCAGTTCTCTGTTTTCAAATATCAAATTCCCTGGCCTATAAAAGAAAGAGGATTCAATGACATGAGCTTGTTTATCATGGGACAGATGTGTATGTGGTTCTGAGAATAAAGGAAAAAATAGTTTTGGAATGGTACTTTCCTATGTTCTGATGTTCAGTTCTAGGACCAAAAAGAAGGGTGAATTAATATGGTGATATTGGAAACCAAAAAATCGATCCGAAAAAATCGAAGCCAAAATTGCTAAAACCGAACTGAATCGAAATTATTTTAGTTAGGTTTCATTTACTATTTTCACTAAATCGAAAATCGAAAAACCGAACCGAATTCCACAAACCGAACCAAACCAAACCGACCGAACGCACACCCCTACCCACAGGAGTAGTAACAAAAAAGGGATGATTTAACATCTCTGGTTGTGTATCAAACTTCACTGCAAAGTATGAGGACACTTAGGTGTGAGTAGATCCTGGGTCAATCAAAGCATGTGCATCAAATGAACACACTGAAAGTATACTTGTAACTACTGCACTCAAGGCTCTGGTAAGTGCAAAAACTCTCGCCTACCTCTTCCATCATTCCCTTGACCATGTTTTTTAGTAACACAATCCCCATTACCTCAATCTATGTTTCCTGTACCAGTAGTACCCATAGTATTATGAGTAGTCTGAGTAGGTGTAGCTAACTGACCAGAAGCCGGGGGTTGGGGGAAGTCCCTTAAGCGATGTCCTAACTGTCCACACCGGAAGCACCCTCAGTTAGCCACGACTCTGGCCCAAATGTGATTTGCCACAAGTCTGGCAAGATGGAGCAGTGACATACATCTGTCCAGAACTATGATGTCCAGATGATGATGTGGATCCCTTAGTCCCCTGCTTATCATATGACCTGTATGCAGATTGTGAGGCTGAATCTGTCCCTGCCTGAGAGCCTCGTTGCTTTACCTGATTCTCTGCTCTACGGTGTGTACTAAAGCTGCCGTTGAAAGATCCTCCTGTCTTAGCCTTTTTTCATACATCATAGTCTTCACATTTCTTACGACCCTTGTTTTCTATCTTTCTAGCAAGATCAACTGCATCAGCATAGGTCAAGGTCTTCATCTGTGAGGTGACTGCATTATAAAGACGACTAACCAACCTACTGACAAACCTCTAAACTCAAGCTGCTTCAATGGGCATTTAGTAAGAAGAATATCTGGCTAGCTTACAGAATTTAGTGTTATAAGTTGGCACATCCATATCTGGAGTATAGATTAATTTATACTGATCTGCATATTTTTGCCTTTGACTAGCAGGAAGAAAATTATCCATAAACAGCTTAGTGAATTCATCCCAGTGAACTTATCCCATGTCAGTAGCAGGCCTTCCTAACAAAACAGTCACATACCATGTGTTAGCTATGTACTGCTCTTTCACTAGAACATCCCAGTGCACATAATGCCTATGTACTGCTCTTTCACTAGAACATCCCAGTGCATGTAATGCCTTGAGTGTCCCTTCTGAGGATCAGCTGAACTGTCAGAACCTGCGAATCTGGTGATATCAACTTCAGGAACTCTTGCAAAGATATTTCTTTATTACCAAATGTGCAACTCGGTGCTGGTGCTTTAGACTGTGGTTGTATCTGTACAAGTGCAATATTATGCTGACCAACCCTCTCCTACCTATCCATTTGGTCAACCAAGCTCTTAACGACTTTCTGCATGGAGTTAAGTGCCTCTGCAGTAACACTCTCATGCGATGGTAGAGGTGGGCTTGCACAGATTTTAGGAGTAGAATCTCTTGCAACGCTGATGCTGTGATTCCTTGTAGTGATACCACGACTTCTACCTCAGCCCCTTCCCCTAGCTGTTGAGGTCTGCTGTCTGCCAGGGGTGGCATTAGATGCCTGAGGAACTGATGGCATAGCTGTGGGATTAGACGTTCGAGTTTGAGCCATCTGGTTAACAAAACAAATACCGATAGATTCACCTAGCTAGTTCTAAAAGTCACACACATAAGGAGGAATAAGAAAGAAAGATAAGACACATCCTATCACACTCTGGCAAGATCACGGTTATAAAAATGGCCAGCAACATAACCATAATTGAGATTTTACTACTAACATGTGCTCCAATAGTCACAGAAATAACGTAAGGTCTGATGCCAACTTTGTCACGCCCCCCAAAAATAGGACCATAACAAATGCTAAGGAGTGGAACCCCGAGCAAGTCTCATCGGCATTCTACAAAAAATAAAGCAAAAATTTCTTGTTTTTGGGCCTATTGAAAATTTTCCTTATCTTAAATTCAACAACACAGCCAACCAATACAATTCAAAAGCTCAAAATCCGTGGCACCGAAATACTAACAAAAGTCCGATACTAGCCATAAGGTCTATAAAACTAAAAGAATACTCATCATGCTAATAAAATGACTATAGAGCCACTCTAAGAATTCAGGAAGGAAATCATAACCAAACAATTTGAGCCTATGCGAACAAGTGTGGGGCTTACCAGGAAGTGCTGAATCCAGCTCTAGTTAACAAAGTCCTAGCCTATGTCACGTGCAGTCTGTAAAAAGAACATAGCTAGGAGTGACGCTAACTCAGTGATCAATGACACTTTACCACAACCTTTTTAATAGGGACAAGTCAGAAAACATGTTGTTAGAATAAACAGAAAATATCATGAAGTAAAGTGCCTTTTTAGAAAACAATAACAATAAGTATTCTTGTCTGTTTCATATAAAGCCAAAACAATTCAATCATTTGATAATAAATTTAATAAATCTAATCTTTTCTTGTGTTCGGGAGGTTTACAATAATGAATCATGTAATCAATGTGGTCCCCTACCTTAAGAAGTAGCCAAGAACCATAGATCCCTCGTAATGGAGTATCTGTAACAGTATGCTAGTTCTACCTTCTCACTGACGAG
Source organism: Withania somnifera (assembly GCA_039654485.1). Classification (NCBI taxonomy): domain Eukaryota; kingdom Viridiplantae; phylum Streptophyta; class Magnoliopsida; order Solanales; family Solanaceae; genus Withania; species Withania somnifera. The sequence continues at coordinate 10,713,529 of JBDJHY010000014.1, read as the reverse complement.
GGTCATATTGGTAATCGGTAAATACAAGGTACACCAGGTCTAATGAACCCGTCGTTAGCTATGGGATGAATGAAGGTCTACTCCCAAATTATACGTTCTTTACAAACAACAAATAATTCATATAAACACTTTCTAAAAAATTTAGGGCACTTAAGATCTTGTCAAATCATATTAAATGTAAAACTTGAAAAAAAACACGTCAAAATATTTCTTCTCAAGTAAATGAATAACTTTATACATCAATAGAAATCATATTTGTATAACAGTAAAAAGACATATATTAGAGAAAACATCTCAAATAACAGTTTCAATATCATATCAAGTAAAAAATCTGTCCCACATGCAATTTTAAAGCATTCAGTAATATCTCTTCTTCAAAGTCATGTATAAGCTATGCAGGTTATAAAAACACAAATTGTTGTAAAGTTACTACTCACGGTAATCGTGTTGAATATATCAAACTCGTGTCCTCAAGCAATTTGTATGACTTCCTTCGATCAATCTAGAATCATATAATATCAATATCACGTTAATTCCTTTAATTAAGTTATCTAAAATTAAATTAGAACTCCCAACCCAATGCGGTCTTATTGCTCAAATCCTTCTCTGTTTTTCCTTCCTGTTTTACTTAAATCTAATAGTTCCCAAAATGTAATGAACTATTTGTTAAACTTTTTTCCGTACCAGTTAACCCAACTCCCATAAAGTTCATGTATATCTTAAACTCTTTGAGATAGAGGTACAAGAAAACATATGTTTACCTTGAGATTCAACAATGAAAGTTGAGATGACTTTTTTTTCACCAGCTAACCCTCCCTCTTTTCCTTCTCTTTAATCAAATTTTTCCACGGGGACCCCAAAATCCCTTGAACTCTTTCTTCTCTTCCTCTTTTCCTATAATTGTTGCTCACTTTTCTTTCTTGAGAGCAGCCGTTGGGGAAGTGGAATTAAAAGTCCCTAATCCCCCCTTATTTTCTATTCTAGTTGGCAGATGAGCTTCGGCCGTATTCTTTCTTTTAACTTTTTTTTTTTGATTATTATTTAAGTACTTATCATGTAATATGGGATATTACAGGTAGTGATGAGTGATTGACAATAGTGGTAGTAGTTGATAATGGTGGACAACAACGATGTTCGTTTTGTAAATGATGGGCATGGTGGTTGCGGTGAATGGATGGAATTGGTGAACTGTCATCTTTGAAGAATTTTAGGTAGACATATTAATATATAAAGACAGAAATATTAGTCATTAACACCAATTCAGACCCATTAAGTGGTTGTAACATTAAAATGGGAGAAAACACATATTAAGACCTTCATTTAAGCGCAAACAAATGAGGTCAGTTCCTAGTAAATCTGAAGGTGTATCTCAGCAAAATGTATCCACTGCTTTACATTTCCAGAAGCCATAGATATTATTACATTCTATTGATTCATTCAGGACATGTAGGAATGTCTTCTTGAAAAATCATCGCCTTGAGCGTAAGCCACACAAGTAAAAATTTGTTAAAACTTAATCTAGAGTCTTCAAGTGATCCTTCTGCACTTTCTCTGCTGAACTCCCAAAATCCCAAAGTAGACAATCATTCACTGGTAATGAAAAAGTCGAAGATCTCTCATAAGGTTAGACAACATTGACCAAAAACCATAAACAAAGGCTAGTTCAAGAGTAATTTAAATGGAATAACAAATTTTCTTTCTAAACATAATTTAATAAATTTGCTGGACCTTGATGCATGAGGTTGTGGGCACATGATAATCTTTCAGAATAGGGGGATCGTACTGTACAACAGATGCCATTTATGTGAGGCTGGGACGAACTCTATCGACCAGCTATTTGTTAACTGCACATGGCTTCACGACTGCGGCATTTCTTCCTCATTATAGTTTTTGTTAAGTGGTATGTCCCAATTCAATTAAGGATTTAATGCTGTTCTGGCATAAAAAAGAATTGGGCAAGGAGAGACACAAGATGGGGACATAATCTGCATCTGCTGCATGCTGTTGAAGGAGTGAATCAGAGGGTTTCCCAAAGCAAAGCTGAGAACATTTCTCAGTTTAAAGTGCTTATGTATTTCCCATTTTGCTTTTTGGTGTAAAATGAGTAATATCAATGATGTGAAAAGCATAATGAACTTTGTCTATCTTGTGTGCCTTTTACCTTGATATGTGTTACACATTAATAATAATAATTAATTATAATAATAATAATAGTAATATTATTATTATATTATTATTATTGTTATTATTATTATTGTTATTATTATTCATGAACTTAGGGATAATTCCTTTGCTGTTGTAACAAATTAATGGTGCTAACACGTCAATGAAGACCTTATAGAAGCTTTAAACTAAGAGCGAGCTTTGCCTCCCAAATAAAAAGCTCAAGGTTATGCATTTTAAATAGCTAATAGAAGCATATAGCTACTTTACCAGGGAAAGTGAGGTGCATGGTAAAAATAGAAAGACTGTTTGGTTCAAAATGCCTAAATATAAAAAGGTTCAATTGTTTTTATGTTAACCGTCGTATCTGGGTTAGCCTGAAAAACCTCGACTAGTTTCACGGAGTACCTATTATCTCCCTCCAGCATAAGTACCAATAGCTTTTTCCATCAAACCTGGGTAGAAATCACCTAGTGTTTTAGCCTCCACTGAGACTTGACCCACTTCATTGACCACTAGGACACACCCTCAGGTGCAACAAACCTCAATCTTCTTCTATATACAAGTATGCTTTCTTGGATTTAGGTCATATTTGTAGGAAGAGCTTCACTAATTTAGGTTACATCTTAATTAGGTATGAAAAGAAATACGTGGAAGAGGCCGAGAAAAAGTCCGTTGAAATGGCACAAGTTGAGAGTGAAAAGGAGGTTTCATTAGCTGGAACAACTTCTAAACCAGTGGCAGAGGCAACATCCCAGAAAAACAAGAGGGCAACCTTATCAACATCAGATCAGGATTTAGATGTTTTTCTCCTTGGAGAAGACAGCGATGATGGGCCAGGTACTTTATTTACATTACAATATATTTCCAACAGTGGATTGTGCTTTTCTTGTTTTGCCTAATTCAGGAAAGATATAGTTTTGTCGTCAATCTTTGTTTCCTTGCTCTTTGCATGTATGCCTTTTCTAACAAAAAGGAAATCAAAAGGAAAAAAATAAGAAGTAAGATTAGACTGACAGACCAGCTCAGTCCTTTGTAGTGTATATTAGCCAGGTGTCATTTTTCCTTTTTTGTACCCCCTCCATCTCAATTTGTTTGTCTTACTTTCCTTTTTTAGTTTTTTTCGAAAAAGAATGTCTCTTTCCTAATTCTGCAACACTTCAATTCCAACATCACACATGAATATATTTGAAGTCACAAGATTAAAGGGCATTTTACTACAACAAATCTTTAATATAAGACCACAAGATTCAAAAGTCATTCTTTACTTTCCTAAACTCCGTGCCAGTCAAACTAAGACAAAGAATTGAAAGAGAGGGAGTAAAATGCATTATTGGATTGATAAAAACTGTTTTAACAATTTTTGTCCATGATAAATGTTGCAACTGTGTACATTACCTTTCCAAAATTGTAATGATAATTTTCTGATTAAAAAGATAATAGTAATAACTGTTTTAATTATTCCTTTATTTTTTGTTAAATTTTGTTTTCGTACAGTTTGTGTCTCCATTATTCCCCACTCCACTCAAGATTGTGACCATAATCTGTTGCCATCATGAATAAAAAAAAGTAATACTAGAAAGTAATTATTTTCATGCAGTTATCTTTACGTGTCTTGGATCCTCATTTCCCATCACTGCTTGTAATCATTTAAGTTATTATCTTCACATAGTATTTAGGATAAATGGTACCATATGCATATATATGCACAAAAATCTGCAAGACAATTTCACAAAAAATAATCAAGAACATAAAACTTAAAACATATGCATAAAGTATGCACGAATATCTGCAAGATAATGTCAGGAAACCCAATCAAGAGCATAAAAAACATTTCCTTCTTATTCCATAATGTTTTTGTGCATCTTCCTTTCAAGTATGGCTTCTTTTCACCAAATGATGTTCACCACTATAAATTATGTCAAATGTCCACATAGCATTAGCAATTACCTGAGACATCTCCATTTTTCTTTCCAGAAGCTTAAAATGTCCGCACTGATACTTCAACTTGCCAATCCAATCATGTTCTAGTTATACTTGCGTTAAACTGGCTAATAGGCTTCTCTAACTTCATGAGTTTCATTATAACAAATTTAAATTTTAAATTTCATGTCCATTCTTTTGTTCTGTAAAGATTGAATATGTCATTCAGTTTTAGAGTTGCTTTTGTTGTTGCTGTTGATGAATCTAACTGTGGTAAGGGAAATTAAAGTGGACTTAACAGAAATTTTGAATGATCAAGTTGCAGCACATTGACTATCTTTTTTATTTGTCAGATGATGGGGATGATGCCTTCGATGATGATTTTGACAAGATATAGATTGGTGAGTCCTAGTTCTGTTCTGTTTTAAAAAGAAAATATATACTTTTCCAGTGACTTGGTGGTCAATGAGGTGGGTTGAGCACATGAGGTCTCCGGTTCAATTTCAAGCAGTACCAGGTGATTTCTTTCCATCTGTTCTAGCCTTGGTGGACGGGGTTACCTGGTGATTTCTTTCCATCTGTTCTAGCATTGGTGGACGTAGTTACCTGGTACTCATTGCTGGTGGAAGGTTGTAGGTATCCAATGAAATTAGTTGAGGTGCGTGAAAGTTGGTCCGGACACCACGGTTATAAAAAAAAAAAAAGAAAAATTACCAGCGAATTATATCTCTCCCGCAAATAACATAAATTGAGAGTTGAGACCATAAGTTAGCAACTTTGAAATGTTTGAATCAAGCACAAGAAATAGCTGCGGGAACTATGTAATGCAACTATGCAAGTATTGATGCACTCTCTAATAGGAGGGAACTTTCAGTATGTAAAACAAATAATATAATGTGGACAATCTATTTTTGGATAACCTAGCTCTGTGTGTTAGTATGTTAGTTGAGAAGGTTGGAAGGGGTGGGTTACACCACCGTTCCAGGGTGGACTCTTGCTGCTATCATTGAACTTACCCTCTATGATATGGGTTAGGGGTGTAAATTCGTGTCGGGTCATGGGTTGGCGGGTCGTGTTCGACACGAACACGAAAAAAATTTAAGAACCCGGACACGACACGAACCCGAAATTTTTTATGAAACCTTAACACG
>JBDJHY010000014.1:10688529-10700764 GCA_039654485.1 Withania somnifera | reverse complement strand
GCACCCTCCTCTTCATTTTTTTATTTGAGAATATAAAATTCTCCTACTTTTTATATTTTTCCTTGATTACCTTTATCTGATGTTGTTCAAACTCTCCAAAAATGCTCTCATACCCATACCGGATTCTCCAATAATGCATAGCTTTTTGTGGATCAACATGCACTTCATCACATTTTTGAAGAGTTAGAGCAACAAATCTTTCTTCCATACATAATAATCTTCATTTATGTATCTTTGTAGCCATTTCGTGAGAAGAATTTTTTTTTTAGAACCGTGGTGTCCAGCTCAGCTTTTCTCAGATCGACTAAATCCACAACATACATTTCACGAGTATATATTGATTTTGCTTTCCCAAGTTTTATGCCTAACCTCCTTTTTGCAAAGTAATTGTTTTCTATTTGACAAGATGCGAACCTCTCATTTCCTTGTTGCCACAGGAACTTCTCAAAGCATCTATTCTTCTTTCAATTTTTTGGCAGAATGGGAAAGACAAACATCATAAGGAAACAAGGAAAGAACTAATGTGACACTTATGGATATGTATTGACTCTCCCATTTTGATAGCTTTTTTCCCTTTTCATAAAACCAAATCTCATATGTCTATTCATCTACATTGTTTTGCATAAGGCATGCCAAGATAGACTGAAGGCAAAGACCTTATTTCTCCTCTTAGGATCTCAGCAGATGGTTTAAATTTGTTGTTCTTCATTTCTCCTCGATTTTGACACTTTCTCTTCAAAGGTAAAAACTCTCTCCACCTTCAATTCAGGAATTTCGGCATCACCTATCTCCTCCACAATCTTCTTCAAATGGTCTCTTTCCTTTAGAATTGAATCCAATTCAACTTTTTTTGAGACAAAGTTAACTTAAATCCAATTCAAATTTTTATTATGTATTATCATTGACACATGAGACGGGAGTTTTTTATCCAACCAATCCCAATAACCACAAGAGGTTGACCTGAGCCAATGACATTTGTAGAATCGACATCCACCATTTTCAAGGGTAGTAGCAGTAAAAGGACCTGCAATCAACTCACACTTATATGTGCGGGACTGAAGTTTTTGAGAAGAAGAAACGGAGAAGGCGCTCACATTTTTTAAGTAATAAATTTGGTTTAGAATTTTGGAGAAGACAAGGAGAATGAAGAGGAGATGCGTATGGCTGAGTTACAACTGATCGAGGGTTTCTTTTGATTCTTTCGGTTGGGGCTTTTGTTTTTTTTTTTTTATGGGTGATAGATTAGTGGAGTGGGGCGGGTAGGATGTCATTTAATTTGTTTAATTAAAATTTAAAGTAGCCAATAGAAATAAGCCACATCATTAATGAAATGATTTATTTTATGTTAATAAATGGGCCATTAAAATAAGAGTAGAAGTGCTCCAATAGGTTAACGTCCAGGTCATTTTGTGCCCCCATTAGACGAAGGGCATTTTAGGCCCTTTTCCATACTAAAAATAAGACAAAAGTCATAAATTAGGAATCCTAACATATGCCTTTTGAATCAAAATGTTAACAATAAGCCATAAGTTAAGATTTTTAACTTATGGTTTTTGGCTGATAAGTCAAAAGCCAAAAGTCAATCCAAACGGGCACTTAATCATATTTTTGTAGCTTTCTAACTGCAATCTGAACCATTAATAGGCTAAATTATTGAGATTTCACACTTCACCTAGTGCTTTCAATGTTTCAGATAAAAGAGTATAAAGCATCAACTCTTTAAGGTATTCATCATGAATGTTGCATACATAAGAATGATGTTGGATATTACCAAGCGATATCAATTGGACGGAGGACTTGGCTATCATTTAGTGGGCAGGTAATATAAACCGGTGTAATACAATACTTTTTATCAACTTCTTGGCTATGGGAACAATAGATATTATAAGATTGCTGATCCAAGATTACCTGCAGTGATGGAGCTAGAAAGGCATGATATACCAAGTAAAAAACTGAGCCAGCAACTGCTCCAGATAGATACAGCTTCAGTAGAAATTCAGGCCCAAAAGCACTACCGATCTGCCAATAAAAAGATATTAATAAGAAAACATATTAATCAGTGAAAAAGATGTTGAAATGTATACAAATGCTGCAAACTCCTGTTAGCTTGAAACAAGTTTACCTAGCTCCCTCTATCTAAGATGTAAATGTAGCTTATAACAAGACTGAATTGATTCTTTTTACATTTTCCAAAGTTAGATAATTGGTTAGGCCAATGAAGAAAAACAACACAACATTGACCATTAATAAAAGGATAGGAAAGTTGTCTAACGCATCTAATGTCCCTACTTTTCGAGAGTGGAGGTCTAGAATAATATCCTCCTCCAAATACCAGAACCAAATATTGGCTACCAGATCATGAATTAGCAAATTATGCCACCAGGGCCAGGTGCATTAGGTCTCTAAAGTTGCATCCAAGGAATACATGATGGACATCTAATCAATAGAAACTATCTTCACAGTGAAGAGAATAAGTTGAGAGAAGAATAAGTTCAATGGCACAGATATCAATTTAGTGGGGTAGAGTATAATACATCATTACATCTGTACATAAAGGAAAAACCTTATGAAAGAAGAAATGGATACAAAAAAGAAAGCTTGATAAAGAGTTCTGTAGCACCCAGAAAATTTAGAAGTCTTTAAGGCCGAACAAGAGATGTAAAAAAACGTGCAAATTATTTGTTTTGGGTACCAACAGAGCCCATGGAAGAACACATTGCAGTGTGAAAGTGAGAATATAATTTGAGAGAGTATGGGGGTGTACAAGTATGAATGATGGTTGAAAAATACCAAACTTTAGAGAAAAGAGCCAACTCCCAAGCAAGCTTGTGTCTCGTGTTGCAAGCACCCGAACAAAGTCTGGAGAGGTAGTCTTTGGTATTGGGACAGAAATGCAAGGGACAGTGCAAGCCCCTCACAAGGGACAGAGTTGAGGCAAGAAAAGAAGCTCACAGCATGACCATTATAGCGTAAACGGCAGCAGCTTGGGATACAAGCATGTGTGACACGAGGAAAGGCTTTTCAACCTAGGACCTTTGCTCACAGTGCTTTGCACGACGCAAGAGATCTTTCCGTAGCCCTGGGCCTAAATATAGCCGAGTAAAATCCGGGAGAGAGAAACCATTTCACATTTTTGACGAATGGGAAGCTCTTGAAAGTGAATTTGGTCAAGGTTTCCCTTCGGTCATCTGAGGTGAGTTTTACCAATGTTCTGTGTTAGTATTAACCTCCATTTATATTGGAAATTGCTAGATTTCATCCTATCTTGATAAATTCACCAAGAACATCCAAAGAGGAACTTTCTAGGGTTTGCTTTAAAAAGTAATTTTCACTACTTGTTACTTATTTATTTAGTATAAATAAGTTTATTGATGGTATGAGATGGGAATGTAGTTGGAATGAATTAGTCAATGAACCCTAGTTTGACGTTAATGTTGGCTTGTATGGGAAGATAATGAATGGTAACTTCGGATATTAACATTTATTGGTGTATTAAATGATTCCCATAGAGTATAAAATGCCAAGTTGAAAACAAAAATGAATAAGTAACAAGAATGGAATTCTTAATGTTGATTGAACATGTTAGATAAAAGTTCAAACTAGAGGATTTGTAGTCAAAGTTTAAGCCCTAAATGGTTAAGTATAGTATAATTGGGTAATCCTTGATATGAATAAAATACCTCGGTGTAGGCTGTAAATTTTTGGTGAAGATGGAACGTCACGGTTGAATTTCTTCTCCTTTTTTAATAAAGGTAACTTCTTTCATATATATCCAGAGGTATACATCATCAAAATTATGTAGTCCCCCTTCCAAAAGTATTAAAAAAACTTTTTAATTCCTATTTGCACTTTGTGATACAAATAGTAGCACATCAAAAATATCTTTTGCCTGTCTTAACACTTTCTGTTCACACCAAAAATAATAAAGAGCTAAGCAATTCAATTTTAAATTCTTTATTCTGCTTGCCCTCAAAACATCTTTGATTTCTTTCTTGCCGTATTGTCCACCATATACATGTTGGAACAATCTTTCATCTCTCCTCCTTTTCTGTACTATTTTCCACACTGATTCACCTACAATGTTCCTTGGTTTACCCAAGTGATCTTTCTTAGGATGATGAATATCCTCCCTAAATGATCTGCCCACTTGCAATGTAAAATGAGATGGTTAACTGTCTCTGTTGTCCCCTCAAAAATAGCACCTAGAACATAGTTGGAACCCCTTTTTCTTTAAATTTTCCTGTGTTAGCACTGCTTCCTTGGCTAGGATCCATGAGAACCAGTTGACCTTGTAAGGGATACTGACCCTCCATATCATCTTCCATGACCAAAGTTCCTCTCTGGTGTGAGGTGATGAGATCTCAGTATGCAGAGTTTGAAGTGAAAATCCCTTTGCTGCCTATCTTCAGTACTGTTGAAAATCCCTTGCTGCCTATCTTCCATACTGTTGTGTCTTTTTCTCCGGTTAGACTATTGAAAAATCCTTTGTCTTATAAAAAGCTCCTATCCTCTCTAACTCCCAATCATTTAAACTCCTTCTAAGCTGCAAATTCCACCCCTGTGCTGTCCACATTTCAGATACAGTGACCTGTTGCTGCAGGCTAGAATGTGGATGACTGGGTAAAGTTGTTTCAGGGGTATCTGATCTATCTATTTGTCCTCCCAAAAATGATACTTTCTGAATATTCCACACTTTGAAGCTAATTATAGCTAGGACTAGTGAACAGCGCTTCCTAATTGATCTCCAAATGTTGCATCCATAGAGAGTAACCATCTTTGTTATCCACTTATCCTCCCATTTCATATTTTGCCTTGATAACCTCCTTCGATAGCACATTTTCCTCTCTAACAAAATTTATAGCCATTTCAACATTAGGTTCCTCGTTGCTTTTTGTTACCACCTCCAATTTGACCAAGTGAAATATTTTCGTGTCTTCATTCCCCTGCCTGAGAAAGTTTCTTCTTAGGACATCTATCCTCTTTATCACATTGTCTGGAGCTCGGAAAACAGACATCATATATGCTGGAAGTGCATCAAGCACACTATTAACCATAGTCAATCTACCTCCTAAAGAGAGGTATTGACTCTTCTAGTTGGTAGCTTCTTCTCACACTTCTCAATTACCCCATCCCAAATCCCTTTAGACTTGCTTTTGGCACCCAGAGTCATGCCTAATATATGGTTGCTAGCTCACCTACTCTGCCACTCGAAACTGCTGCCGGACTGTCCACCTCCGTCACTTCATTATAGGATAAACGAAGTTTTTTCCCCAGTTGATGTGTAAACCATAAACTGCTTCAAATATGATGAAAATCTCCCTTAGAATCAGCATTTGGTCTCGTTCTGCTTCACTGAAAACTAGTGTCATCTAAATATTGCAGATGAGTTATTTCCAAATTATTTGTTGCCCTTGTTGCCCACCGGAAAACCCTAGGAAATGAGACAGAGGGTCACCATCTCAAGCCCTTTAGTGTAGAGAAAAAAAAACACTGAGAGTTCTATTAATTAGTACAGAAAATTTAACTGTTCTAATACAACATTTCACCCAGTTGTTCTATTTAGCTCCAAATCCCATTCTCTGCATCATAAGCATCAAAAAAATTCCAATTCACGTGGTCATAAGCCTTCTGTATCTCTAGCTTACAGAGAATCCCTAGTTTTTGGCTCCTTTGTCTGTACTCCACACATTCATTTGCTATCAACACTGCAACCATAATTTGTCTTCCTTTTATGAATGACATTTGTTGTCTGTCCACAAGGTTGTGTATAACTTTCTTCAGTCTTTCCGCCATGAGCTTGGCCATGATCTTGTACACCCCCTCCTATCAAGTTTATAGGTCTGAAATCATTTAACTTCATAGCCTCGACCTTCTTAGGTATTAGAGCTACAAATGTGACATTAATGCTCTTCTCAAAGATTTCTTGTGAAAACTTTGTATTGATGCAAATAGTTCAATGCTGATGATTTCCCAACATTGAGTGAAGAAGGCCATGGACAAGCCATCAGGTCCTGGTGCTTTGTCACCTGCACGTGCTTTAATACCCTCCAAAATTTCTTGTTGCCCAAATGGTTCCATCAGGAAGCTATTTACCTCTTCTCCAATCGCCGGAGAGTTTCTCATGTCTAGATGTGGTCTCCAGTCTTCTGGTTCAGAGTATAGTTTCTCATAATAACTAATTATCTCTTCCTGAACCTCTTCTACTTTTTTCAGGATCGCCCCTCTGACTTTTTTTTTATCAATTGTGTTTATTCTCCTGTCTGCATTGGTAGTTCTGTGGAAGAAACACATGTTCCAATCCCCTTGCTTTAACCAAACTGCCCTAGACCTTTGCCTCCATGCAGTTTCTTCCCTCTTGGTTATACCTTCAAATTCCATATTAAGAGTTATTCTGGAGGTTGCTTCTTCTGACTCAAGAGCTCTGTGTTCTTGTATCTCCTAATTCAGCTAGTTGTTTCAACACTGCTTGCTTCTGGACTCCCAAGCTTCTCTGGGCAGTTTTGCTCCATTCTTTCAATTTCCCTTTAAATGCTCTAAGTTTTGCAACCAAGATATTATCTGGTTTCCCACTGAAATTGTAAGAATCCCGCCACCATTTAACTTTCCCCTTGAAACCCTGTCTTCAACCACCAATTCTCAAACTTGAAGTAGGATTTAGTGTTCTCCCAATTACTACATTGTAACATTATAGGTGAGTGCTCAGAGGTTACTCTTAGGTAGCAGATTCTGCCTTATATTTCAGAAATTTACTTTCCATTCTTCAGAAAAAAGGATTTTGTCGAATCTGGAAGCAATTGTGTCTGTCCCCCTTCTTCCAAGTGTACTTCCCCCTGATAATTCTACGTCCACCAGCTCCATATCCTCAATGAAATCAGAAAACTCTATCATGCTTTTGTTGATTCTGCTGCAGTTTTTCTTATCTGGTGGATGCCTAACAGTATTGAAGTCTCCGCAAAGGACCCAAGGTCCTGAAACTAGACCTCTAGTTGCTCCAATTTCCCACCAAGTCTCTTCTCTCTCCTCCCTTTCATTTGGAGCATAGACTATTGTAAGATGACAGTTGAAATCTTGGATTTTTCCTGTGAAACTGCAAGTTACAGAATACATCCCCACACTACTAATTACCCCCTCCCACATTCTCTTGTCCCACATGATTACTCTACCATCCCTAGTCCCACTAGCCTCCACTTGAGCATAGTTGACCCATCTACTCCCCATACTTCTTTGACTATATCTGTGATTTTCCCTTCCACTTTTGTCTCGTGAAAACAGATCACATCTGCTTTCCAGGTTTTCAAGATTTTTTTTTAGTGCTACCCATTTCCTAGCACAATTCATCCCCCTTATGTTCCAAGATACTATATTTAATTTCATCAATCTTTTATTGCCAGATACCCCCCTCTACTTCTAGTGCCAAAACTCATGAACTTCATATCCAGCTCTAGATCTTTCAGCTTATTCACCCCCTTCTTTTTAGCAACTGATTTACACACTTAGTTTCTTTATTTTCCTTCTTATTGTTGTCTATCTTCATGAAGGGTTCTTCTTCTTTCTCCTCACAGACTCTAAAATCAAACCAATTCTGCACTCAATCTGATTATGTGTTGTCTAATCCAGCTAGGAGTACTCCTTGATTGAGTACAGTCTTCTGCTGGTAATTGCATCTTCAAAGGGATTACGTCTTCTGTGATATCACTGTTATTTTCCCCTGCGTTTGCAACTGTCTTAATTATGTTTCCTGCCTCTCCAACTCTATTGCTTTACTGCCACTACTGTTGTTTCTGCTTCCTTCAATACCCCTTTGTTTTGATCACACAGAACAATATTAGTTTCCCCATCTCCTAATTCCCCAATGTCTAAAAACTGTTGTGTGTAGTGATCGGCGTCAAATTTGCCATGATCTCAATATTAACTATGTCCATCACCTGGGATTCAGAGTTGTAATAATTTTGCTTCTTTTCTGTTGGGGTTAAAATATCTGGGACCATAGAAGCCCTTCTGGTGACTTGGCCAGCTGTAGCCCATAAAGGCCCTTTCCCTTTTAAATTCGACTCACGTGATCTCTCACGTGTTTTCCAATTTAAAATTTCACTAGCCATCGAGATACCCACGTGCTCTGCTCTGTGAACTTTTGGATCTTTCGCTGAAGTGGATAAAAAACCTTTTTACCCATTCGTCCGATCTGGCCTTCTTTTCCTCATTTCTGACAATCACCGGAATTTCACTCCAGATCGGAATCTTGTAGACATAGCCTTCACTGTGATCTCTATTTCCCTCAGCATTATCCTCCCATCTCCCTTTACCTTGCTGTGGGCCCAGTGTAGGTGATTTAAGTGTTATTTCTTCTTCAGTCTCGATAAAACCTCCACATTGGTCACCAATTTGCTTGAAGATTTTTTAGGACCATAAGCTCAGAGGTAGTCGTAGAACTCTTATCCAGACCCAATCCCTCATTGCTTCTTCCGACCAGCAACCTGTAGTTGGTCTCCACCATTCAAGGTTGCGACTCATCTTCTTCCAGACCCATAACCCCGCCATGACATGCTCTGCTGCAATTCCTGATGGGAGTTCGAACAGAAACTTTCCATCTGTTGCATGCCCATCTCGTTTAGAGTTGGGATCTCCCGTAGAGAGTTCAGGAATTTGCCGATAATGCATCTAGTCAGTAGATCTGTCTCCGATGTTGTTGCTCCATTCATTACCCTTATACGAGAATCTATTGCCTGCACCTGCACCTTTGTAGGAATAGGCCCAAAAGTACATCAGCCCACCTACTTGCAGCTGGCCCAGATGATAGTTGTGGCCCGCCGTACCCCACAAAGAACGGTTACACAGGTAAATGAGGTAATTGTAAATAGGGTAATTAACGTTTACCTTAATTAAGGACTCCTAATAAAGGAAGAGTCATATAAGGATTATAATACCATCTATAGATGGCACAGTTACGGTAGGATTGCCATGTTTAGCTTTATCAACCCCGAAAATCACTCCGGAACTGATTCCTCTCCTATTTGGGCATCAAAACATCTATAAAAGGTCAAGTAAGGTCAGAAGAACAGGTACGCTCTAAATACTACTCACTAAATATTCTTGGAGTTCTCTTATTGCTTGTTTACTAACTTAAGTATCGGAGAACGACCCTGGGGACCACCCTGGGCTTTGTTTTGCAGGTTATCAATCGTGATTCATTGTTACCAGACGGAGCACTCTCATATTCCACCTTGGTAAGTTTTTAAGAAGTATCAACTATAATTGAGGAGTATTTGTATGCCTTTTTCCAAAAATTAAAAACACTATGCATAGCTTCTATGATTAAGCTTTCAAAATGGATCAATACGATATTTTATTTCATATGTTACCATCGTAAGAGCAGAAATGAAAATCGATCATGTTTTCTCTTAACAAAAATAAATAAATAAGTAAATAAATAAGCAATAAATGTAAAAAAAATCTTGCAAAACTAATCCCTTCTTATGTTCCTTTTACATTAAAAAAACCCTTAAATATCTCATAGCACAGTATAGGTAGTAAAATAGTAGTAATAATTCATATTACAGGTTTGTCCCCTTTATAACGAAGCGAATAAAGAAGGAAATAGTAGAGATAATCAAAGACGACATAACATACGTCTAGGATAATTAAAATCATATACAATCCAAGAAAAACTAGAAGAAAAATTAGCCACCAGACATCTCTGTTCTTGAATATATTTTCAACGTTAAGGGCTTGAACGCAACCCAAAACTGTGAATGCTGCGGCATAATACACAGACATAAGGACTATGCAATACTTCACTGGCAGTGCAATATAAAATTCATCTGAATCAAACTTGGAGAGAAGAATTGATAGAATAGTTCCCATTGTGAATACTGAATCATACAGAGCTGCACCCAAAAAAAACATCAACATCCATAACTCTGAATTCTGTTCTTTTGAGAGAAGAACAGGTATTCCAGTGTTCTGATCACAGCCTCCAGGGACTGTGAAAACCGCCGCAAAGTTGATTGTGCATAGAAGAGTCGATAGAATGAGAGCTGGACCTCCTAAATCTTTGATTGATTTCTCTGCTTCTTTGCGCAAATTTGAATGATTTAAATCAAATAATTCTTTTGGAGTCGTGTCATCATTGTCTTTCATCGTCCATAAACGTGGATGAACACAATATTTTACACGCTTCAAAAAGTATACAAATGCATTCAATATAAGTGACAAAGGTGCAACTTGAGAAAAACTAAAATGTTATAATAAGGGCATAATACTTAAATGTGTCATTTAACTTGATCTCAGTTAACATTTATGTCCTATAACTTTGGCTTTACACATGTAGGTATTTAAACTATCATAAAGTTGAACAAGTAACATATGCATCCTACGTTGAAATTCACATGTCAATTTGCGTGAGATTTGACATATAAAACTCATGTGTCTACTTATTCAAGTTTAAATGCCTACTTGTGTTAACCCAAAGTTGGAGGGCATAAATCCCAGTTGACGCTAAGTAAAAGGCATATTCATGTATTATGCCTATAATAATAAGAGAAAATACCTTGAACCAGAGTACACCCCATGCCATCAATATTAATGCTTTGTAGCCCTCTGTTGTTTTCTCAATTGGCGGTTCCAGTGTAGAAAATTTGAATGGAGATCCAACCCTTGCTGCAAAATGTAATATGGTTTTTCCATGCTGATCTGTATCAGCAAACAACCTATCAATGTGTGCTACATTTTTCAAAAAATATTCAAATAGGAACCGGTTTTTTTGTTCTACTATAATATGCAGCATATTCTTTCCATCTGTACGCATGGTATCTGCTGTTTGAGGGTAATTCTCTATAATTTCCACGACTAACTCGTTTATACCAAGTTCTGTTGCTTGTATTAGTGGATTTTCGACACAACTGGCATAGAAACTCCAATCTTCTTCCTTGATCAATCTTCTTCCTAATGTCAATGCAAGAATATGAGTTTGCTTTTCGTGATCAATTACACCCAACCAGGCATTACCTAGAAAAGCCAATGGTCAAAGAATGAGAGTCAAAAGACCTACATTCAAATGTTGATCGCAATACATTATTATGCAGTACTAGTGATACAAAAGTTCTAATTCTTAGTAAAAGATGAAAAAGTCCTGATCTTTTTTTCAAAATTCTGTCAGAAAGTCATTAGACCATCTCAGCACCTTGCATGGGGCTAAGAACGATCAATTGTGGCGCCATGACCTGAAGACAACAGAGGCTAGCTATTAATCACGCTCTAGTCTAACAGCCTGAGACTTGATTTCCTGTCTTCTTAGAACTCAAGAATACAGTAGTACGAGCCTATAGAACAGGTCGTGTTCAAGTAAGGTTGTAGAGTAACTAATTGACAAGTGGCTTTGCCCGGAATCAGGCCTTGATCTTTCTTTAATACGACCAAGGACATCTTTTGTCATATTTATTGTGTAATTCATGTATTTCTTGTACGGGTATTCCGTATGCATACCAAATATATTCAGTCTTGAGGAAAATTAAAATGATGACTTAACAAGTAATACAGTAGTAGTGCAGAATTTTCAACGAACCAATTTTCATACATTAGTACCATGTTTGTATATAGTTACCTTACCTAGTAACAACTTAACAAATGAAGACCTTTTTCTTCCAATGGGAACATCTGTAGTAATCTGTGGATCCTCCAAGTTGTAATTAAGATTTGACTCTTCATACGCTGCTGGTATGCCTGCTTCATTCTCAAGAGGATAAACAAGTTACTGTATATATTTTGCTTATAGCCCGTTTATCCAAAATTTTAATATATGCTCATTTTATAATAGTTAATGATAAAAAATACACCTAAAGTATTTTGATTTTTTTAGTTTTTAACTTGAACTATCAGACAGGTAAATTTTTTACCCAAACTCACCAACAATTTATCAAAATACGTACAACTCAACTATCAATTGTTCACTTTTTCTACTTGAATAATGTTAATAATATAGGTAGAAAAATTGATCAATTGTTAAGTGTATTTTCATAAATAATCAGTGATAGTATATGTAGTAAATTCATATACCTAATAGTTCATATGTAAAATTAAAAAATAAAAAAAATTTAAATATATTTTTGACCCTTTCACTCTTCTGAAAGAACTCCTCTGTTTTTGTTGAGAAGTGCCTTCGGAAGAAATATCTCTTGGAGACCAGCATTTGTGTCAGTGTTGTACTTGACCAAACTTTCAAGAAGTGTTTCAAAGGAGA
>JBDJHY010000014.1:10623645-10634901 GCA_039654485.1 Withania somnifera | reverse complement strand
GAAAGTAAAGATTTGAAAGGGATGGAAGACGAACTACCTTTCAATTTTGCTGCTTTGTAGTAATTTATACTAGTATTTTGTCTCCCTTCAAGCTCTTTGTCTTGGTTAATCTTCTTGTTCATGGTACATGTTTTTGAAATCAAAGAGCTCTGGGGTTTTTATTTAGAGAAGAGAAGAGAAGTTGAGTATTGATGGTGAACTATGGGCACGGATGGGTAATGTCATGTTGTACTGGGAGAAACAGAGATCTGAAAAAATTTTGTTAAGAAAGAAGACTGTGAGAAGAAGATCCAGAGAACAATAAGAAGAAGAGGAGGACTTGTAGTTAGATATTACTGACTTGTTAAATTTAATTGACATGCTGCCGCGTTGGTTATTGAGGATAAGTATATATTTTATTTTTTTGATAAATTGTGGATAAACATTACATATATTAAATTATGTTTGGAGAAATATTAAAATTATTTAATTATAATTTTTTTAAAAATTATTTAATTAAAAAATAAAGATGTATCTATATGCTTTGAAGACACACATTTTTTATTTAAATAAGCTTCATATATTACAAATAGATATATGGTCTAAACGGAGAGTTTTTATTGATTAACTAATTATGTTGTTAATAAATATTTTCTCTCTCATAGACAATAGAAAGAAAACACAGAAATATTTTATAGCTATATTTTAGATTTTTATTTTATGTTTTGCCGAGTCCCCGCACCCATTCCGTACTTAGATCCATATCCCGAATCTTAAAAATTAGATCATGAAGAGTCCGAGCCTTGGATTTGCACCCCTGTCGGACACCCGCATCCGAGTTCGAGCAACTTAAAGGTATTAATGTGGGGATTGTGATTAGTGATTGATTGTCCATGCATGGAGGAATGCAGCAATAGGGCTCAATGATTTATGGTTGTATGGTATTTAATTTCGTGAGAGTATTTGGTACTTGGTGAAGTGTAAAATAAGAAAAATGCATCGCCAGTAAGATTTGATTATATTTACTGGACCATAAACCTGTTATGTGCTATGCACTATTGCTGATTTAGGCAATCAACCTTGTGCATGCACATCCTAAGGTCTTGTGCTCAATATTGTATGTTATGTCCTCTTCGTCCACTATTGAGGTTGTGATAGTTGTGAAGTCATACCATTAAAGTGTGAATGCCCAATCTTCAATGCATGTCACTTTTGGTAATCTCACCACTTGCAACTATTGTTTAGCACTATCGATAGCAAAACGCGCTATGACTGTTTCAACTTTACCTAACTACACTAAAATGATCTTGCAGGAGTTTGAGGCAGTGATTCTTCGCTTTCAAGAGAAGAGTGACCCCAGGCCACTATGTCTAAATGCTGGATTATGTGTCTGTTGTGACGTGAGGTTGCTAATTATTTGATATTCATTGATACCTTCTATGCTGATAACTACGTAGCAACATTCAATAGTCAGGCTTCAGGGTGAAATCATCTATGCCTGGCAGCAACGTTGGAGATAGAGTTCACAACTTCTTTGCACAAGACAGCTTGTCACAAGAGCAGCATAATTCCCCAGTTGGGGGGAATTGGCCAGCTCATAGTAACCATCTGTGGGTTGGAAGTCAGAGACAGATAGGTATAGTGATTTCCAACACAAAGAATTACAATTTACTGAACTCTGGTAATTTGACATGTTGCATGATCTCTATACTATTATTTAGTGGCTATAGCTCTGTCTGCTGGTTGTTCTCTTACATTTCCTGCATTTGCAGATAGGGGGAAAGTTCCAAGCAGTTATCC
This sequence comes from Withania somnifera, assembly GCA_039654485.1. Classification (NCBI taxonomy): domain Eukaryota; kingdom Viridiplantae; phylum Streptophyta; class Magnoliopsida; order Solanales; family Solanaceae; genus Withania; species Withania somnifera. The sequence continues at coordinate 10,633,122 of JBDJHY010000014.1, read as the reverse complement.
CTTTACCAGCCAGCATGGCATGAATCATATGCAATCCATTTCAAGGCCTGAGTTTGGTAAGTGTCAGTCACTAAATCAGCAGACAAATTTGAACGGCTACATGTATGGTAATACGTTTTACCAGACAAGGAAGGATGAATCCAAATTTCTGACTATTGATACAGGTTATGATGAACATAGTCTAGCCACAGGAGGCTTATCTCCTTATGCATCACATCGAGTGGTTCAAGAGCAGCAGACCAGAGTACTGGTTAGGTCAGAACCTTCTGAGAGTCCTGCTAGTTTTGATCTTTTTGGTAGTCAGCAAATGAACCATCAGCAATCTAACATCCTGCAGTCTCTGCAGCGGCAGCAGTATGGGAATAGTGACATGCATCAAGTGCAACTCATGTTGAAGATGCATGAACTTCAGAGGCAGCACAAACTTCCGCAATTAGATATCAGGCATCATGATGCATTAAATCAGGTTTCCACTGTATCTAAGGTGGCATCTGGTAGTCATCCCCCTGCATTGGTTCATGACGCTACATATTCTGGTGCATTAAATTATCCTTGTTCAAGTGATCTTGGCAACACTAATTGGTTGCAACGTGGCTCTCCAATCATTCAGGGATGTTCCAATGGACTGAATCAAACCACCATTGGACAAACACAACACTTAGTTCCTCTATCAGCTGACCAATCGCTATATGGAGTTCCTATTTCTGGTTCTAGAGGAAGTGTGAACCCATTTTCACAAGGAATAGCCGATAAGACCACAACGCAGCCAATGTCAACCTTTGATAGTACACTTCTGGTTAATCAGTATTCTGGGTTGCAGGATCAAGCCAGTGGGCAGGATGGGACTTTAATTCCTAGTCAGAGATCCCCAGGCGCCAACCTTTTTGGACATGCTCCTAGTCAATCTCTGACTAATGCAAGAAATATGGAGAACCCTCAGCAAGCAAATACTATTCAGAGAAATTCAGTTTTCCAGGACTTTTGCGGCAGACAGGGTCTAGCTGTTCCTTCAGAAAACTCACAGGAGAAATCAGGGACACATGCTTCTTCCTCACAGAGTGAAGTTGGCTTAGATCCTGCAGAAGAAAGAATATTGTTTGGTTCAGAGGATAATATATGGTCGGCCTTTGGCAAGAGCCCTAATATGAATGGGGAAGGTGGTAGTCCATTTGATGGTGAAGGATTAATGAATGGGCTTTCGTCTATCCAAAGTGGTACTTGGAGTGCACTTATGCATTCTGCTGTTGCAGAAACTTCTAGCAGTGACCTTGGGGTACAGGAGGAGTGGAGTGGTTTAAATTTTCACAGTACTGAGATTCCTTTGGGAACTCTGAGTTTGATTTATAACAGTGGGAGACATAAAACATCTTCTGCTAAAGAGAATTTGCCCCCAAACTCAGCCTTGAATTCTCTTTCTGTTCAGCCCTCTGATGGTACCAATGTGAACAATAATAGCTCCAATGCCCAGTGCCACAGGCTTCCATATGAGCCAGGCCAGAGTTTGCATCCCAACTCTTCTCAAAGACTTCTCCAGTCATCGGAGCAAGGAAATAAGTGGTCAAATTCTGGTCCACGGCAGAAGTCACCTGTTGAAGGAAGCCAAATGATGTTTGGGAGCAGTACTCATCGTGCTAACAGAGAAATAAATACGAGAAAGATTTCTGGTCCTTGGACATCTGAGCTTGGTGGAACTAGACAACCATGGGACAAAACAGCTGGTTGGAGTGATGTAGGATCTACGGTGCCCTCTGGAGATGCAACTTTAAGAATTTCGAGTGAGAACTCATCAAATTATTCCAAAGATGACAAGCGGAAGAAATTCATCCAAGCTGAAGTTCTTAGTCGTGGTGTGACTTGGAACTCTAACTCTGGTCATAATTCTGCAGTTGATATGGAGCATGTGGGATCATCTATTGCTACTCACCAAGTGAATTCGGAGGTCTTTAACTTGCAAAATTCTGCTCCTGTACCTAACTCAAGTACCATCAAGGGCGAGGAAACCCGTCAACTTCAGAATAATTATCATTCTGATTATTGGAAGAAAACTGATCCTTTTGTTAAGTCTACAGTAAGTGAAGGCTTTGGAGTTTTGGGACGTCATGTTACCAAAGACAATCAGGTCTTGCACCGGGATATTAGTGATGTAGAAGCTAAAATGCATGAGACGCGAAACAGCGATAATAAGAACTTGAATGACAGCTACCGTTCTAACTTATTTCCTCATTCAGCTGCTGCTAATATGAGGGAAAATATCTTGTCAGATGCTAGTGATTCAAGGTCACTTCCCACTGGGAAGCAGAAGTCGTCTGATCATGCTGTCCAGAAAAATTCTTGGCCTCGCAAGTTTCAGTATCATCCCATGGGAAACATGGATGAGGGTTTAAATCCTCCTTATGACAGGAAAGAGCCTAGCCAATGTAATTCTATGCTGCTGCAGAATGCCAATCATGGCCAGTTGGAAGTATTTGGTCACGTTCCTAAGAGTAAGGAAGAATTAGAAGAGGTGATATATTTGCTTCATTTAATACATTATTTGTGTCTTAGGCATTGGTCATTGATAAAAGATTATATTCCTTAATCTACAGGTGCAGCCGTATGATGTTATCAGAGACGGCAAAGGCGTTACTGAGTTGCATTCGCAAAGCAGCTTTCACAGTGGTGGATCTAGTATGCCTGGTCCCTTCAATAAATCAGATTTCCATTCACCAAATAAAGCTGCAAAAACTAGGTAAGTAATTTCTCGATCACTACTTAATCACGCTCTTAGGATCTCAGAAGAGTTAGAAGTTTTTCTGTTCATTATTCCACATATTTCCTTGGGGGCTTTGTTGTCTTTCATGTTCTGGTGTAAAAATTTATCCCCAATTCTGTTTGTGTTCTATGGTCTTTGTTTCCGGTTGCAGTGCAAACATGCTCCAGCTTCTTCAGAAGGTAGACCAATCAAGTTTGTGCAGTTCTATTAATTCTGAACAGAAAGTATCATCTGAGATGCCTGAAGCAGAAAATTCTGATGGGTCCATTGGTCATCTTCAGCGCATTCAGTTTTCTGCCTCTCAAAGCTTTGGTCTACAACTTGGCCCTCCATCTCAACAGGTCTCGATCCCAAACCATTCCTTATCATCTCAGAGTTCCCACGCAGTTGGGTCTTCGCTCTCTCTTGTTGCTGGGAAGATCGGAGAGAAGAGTCAGGGACAGATGCGACTTCCTCATCTGAGTCAATCATTGCCTCCTGCTGAACGCTCTTTGGAAGAGTTGGCGAATAACAGATCTGGGATTCCCGGGACTGTATATAATGAAGCTTCTTTGTATACGATGCCTGGAAAGTTTTCTTCAGCATTTGATTCTAGTCCTGGTTTTCCTTACTTGAGAGGCCCACTTCAAAATCCACCTGTGGTTAGAGCTACCGAGAAACTGTCAACAAATCAGTCTATAAATGTGTCTTTCGATAAAATTGGTCTCTCTTCTGCAGAGAAAGGTGATTGTCGCAGAGGACCTGGAAGTGGTCAATCTGTACAGGCTTCCATACCTGAAGTTGCTGGCGATGATGATAAGCAGGATAACCCTTCAACCTATGCAGGTAAGTCTCAGTTAAGTAATGCGAATGGTCCCCATGAAAGGTTCTCCGCTAATCAAGTTTCATCTAGAGAGCCAGGGTCAGCTTCTCAGCCTATTTCCATATCTGGCACCGATCAGCAGGATGCATCTACAAAAATGTTCACTAATATGTGGACCAATTTTCCACCACAGCAGCCCCTTTTTGGTCGTCGCTCCACCAAGGAGTTTTCTCATATTGACCATTCACATCAATTGAATAATATGGAGTCATCACTGTCTGCTGCAGAGAGGCAAGGTGATCAAGATGCAAATAAAGGATGGAAATTCACATCTGATCATGGTTCAAACACAGTAAAAATTTTGGGCTCTGTTGAAGGGGAAGAAAAACGATTGAAAGAAAGCACTTCTCGACGAGTACCATTTCAAAACATTGAACCAGTGCAGATGAATGATTCACAGGATAGAGAACCTGTCAAGAATCTCTCAGAAGGATCTCCAGCAAACTCTACATTGATGCAGAGAGATATTGAAGCTTTTGGTCGATCACTGAAACCAAATAACTTTCCTCATACAAATTATTCCTTACCAAACCAAATGCAGGCCATGAAAGATGTGGAGACTGATCTAAGTGAAAGACCCTTGAAAAGAATCAGGGTGTCAGACAGCAATACAGGTGTTCAGCAAATTCTTTCTGCCGATTCTAGAATAGTAAGCTTCTCTGGGCGGGAAAATTTACAAAGAAGCGTATCTTCACCACGAGGAGGAAATATGGCTCCTCAGGATGTACTTGCATCTCATAATGATGATACTCAGAGCAGCTCTCAGAACAACTGTATAAATCCTTTGAAGCCTGCACATACTCAGATTAGTCCTCAGATGGCACTGTCCTGGTTTAATCAATATGGGACCTTCAAAAATGTGCAGATGATACAGATGTATGAAGCACACAGAGCTTCCTCCAAGAGAACTGATCAACCTTTCACCCTTGGGAAGTCTTCCAATGATTCGCAGGAATTTGATTCTATACAGAGAGTAATACCTCCAAATGCTGATAGAAGTAATCTTGGGCAAAGTTCATTTACTAGCTCTGCTGCCATTGAAGATTTTGCTTCTCCACTAAAATTGCTACTGAATGTTGGCCAGCATGACCAATTGCTGAAATCCAAGAAGCGGAAACGTGTTACATCTGAACTTACTCCTTGGTGCGAAGAAGTTTTACTGGATTCACGGGGCAAGCTGATAATCAGGTTCATATTTTGGCCTACATTTAGTAAACTCCTTTGCTGCTTCCTCAATGCTTTTCTATTTTGTTTTCATTTGGATTGTCTTAGTTCCAGCACAGGTTTAATGATATTTACTAATTTGTCTATCTGCAGCTTAGCAGAAACAGAGTGGGCCAAATTAACTAATAGGCTTGTTGAAAAGGTATCTTGATTTGGTTATTGTAATATTGCAGTTCCCTTTTAGAATTTGTTTGCTTCATCAGTTCTAATAGCCCATGTTCTCATAATAACAGGTTGAAGAAGAGATTGACCTGATTGAACATGGGCCACCGAGGCTTAAAGTTAAAAGAAGGCTTATTTTGACCACTCAGCTTATGCAGCAATTGTTTCGCCCTTCTCTTCCTGCAGTTCTTTTTTCTGACGCTAACTCAGAGTATGAGAATGTGGCTTACTCCAATTCTAGATTGGCATTGGGGGATGCATGCAGCATGGTTTCGTGCTCACATGGTGATTCCATTGCACCTCACACTGGCAAAGAACATGGTGATTCCATTGCACCTCACACTGGCAAAGAACCGTAAGTTTGATTGAGAAGTTCCAATCAGGTCTACATCTTAAAATGCTCTTTAACTTAACTGTGTGTTTTAATGTATTCTCATAGATTTCATGAAAAACACAAAAGATCAAAGAGAAATGACAACCATATGTTTGCCAAAGCTATGGAAGAGCTGACAGTAAGAGCAAGGGGGCTGGAACGTGACTTTTCGAGGTAATGCTTCATGGTTGGCTTACGCCACTACAACATATGAGTCTGTATATTATACATTAGACCCACTTGGCCTCGTGTATTTTACTTTTGGGGGCTGTTGGGGGAGGGGAATGTCTTGAGATTTGCTTTTGGTTACTGATAACTTTTAGCGACTAAGTTGTTTAGGTTTAGGAAAATTTGAATTTTAAATGTTTATTAGGTTGTTGAGTTATTTTAGGTTATTTTGAATTTCAAATTATCCAGTATTTTTTTTTCTTAAAAGTTTGGCTATTTGAAGCCCTTCAATGTTTAATATATTGAAAGTCATTTCAATCCATTGAGAGCCATTTTAATCCCTTTTTGTTGCCCCATTTTTTATTTTTTTTTTGTATCAAGAGTTTCATTGATCTTACGGGATCTGTAAATTCTTTCAAAGAAATACCAACTATTTTTAACCTGTCAGGGCTCCTTTCAATAATGACAAGCAACAATCTCTCCTTGAATGCCCAAAAATCTTCACTAGCGAAAACTATCAGATTTGGTTAGTGAAAATGAAATTCTTTTTTAAAACCAATGCTTTGTATGACATTGTGATGGAAGAAAAATCCTTACAACAACATTTTGCAAATGGTATAATTGTTCATATGAAAGCATTTTTAAAAGAGCTTTCAAACAAGACAAGATTTTTGAAGGTGCTTTTTAAGCACAAATCCAAAAGAAGAAAAAGAGAAAGATTAGTATCAACAAAATGTGCAAGTGCAAAAAGAATCAGAAAAATTCAAGCATAAAAAAAGCAAAAGAAGAAATCGTGGAGTAGTAGTTTTTTAAATCACAATAACTAAAGCAAAGGAGGAGTGTTGAGATTTTCTATAAGTTACTGCAGTAACTTTTAACTAATAAGTTGTTTAGGTTTAGGAAGATTTGATTTTTTAATGTTTGTTAAGATTTGAGATATTTTAGTTTATTTTGAATTTCAAATTATGCAGCTTTTTTTTTGTTAAAGTCTATTTAAAGCCCTTCAATGTTTAATAAAATTATTGAAAGTCATTTCAATCCCTTGAGAGCCATTTTAATCCCCTTTTGTTACCCCATCCTTTTTTTTTTTTAAAAAAAAAAACCAACAGAAGGAAACTTGTTGGAGATGCAAAAGAGAAGTCTGAGGAAAATGGAGATGTCTTGTCTTGTGGTAGTTAAATAGGTTAAATTATCTTCTTTTATATGAAATACTGAAAAGATGATTTCGAACATAACCACTTCTCCTGTGTTATAGAAGTTTATCAGGTCTTTGGGTGCTTTGGTTAGTTCTGTCGTGTGATCTCTTCACTTCGTGGGATTTCACTGATTATGTTGATCTCTTCCCTTTGTGGATTTATATCTTGAGCTACGTTCTTTTGCAAAGAAATGTTCTATGTTGTCTTAATAATATCATTATGTTAGAATGAGTCTACCAAGTTACAGGGAAACAATATATACTGCTAAATTTCAGCCCTGGATCTGCAGACTTCAGCTTTGTGATAAACCAAATATGGTTTTCTTGGGAAACTCCTGGGGCTTCACTTGGATTCTGCTATGTGGTCTTTTTGCTTCTGTTAGCACATATTGGAATATACAAAGCTAAAGGTCTTTATTATTCCTTACTTGTGTGATTACACTGGGTATGTTGTTGTAAGGGTCTTTAATCATCATTTCCTACTCTGAGAATATGAGGATAGAAGTGCTAATGGCGATGTTTCAGATAAAAGCAAGCAGTAATTTATTTGTTTCAGAAACATCAATACTGTGGTATTCTTCTATAGCTTCTCCATAATGGGTTTTTGTTAATTCCTCAACGTCCATTTAATTATTTACATGTTACATTTGTCTTTAGGATCTACCTTCTTCACTAACTGCAGCCACAGTATACGAGTTAAATTCACATAATAAGCTCTGTTATTGTTTTTCCTCTGTTGCAGACTGGACAAGAGAGCATCGATATTGGATGTGATATTTGAAGGTCAGGATATTGAGCAGTTCTCGGTCATCTATCGGTTTGCAAAGTTCCATGGTGGGGTGCAATCTGACGGTGTTGATATGTCATCTTCATCAGATGCACGTAGCCATAAATCTTTAGCACAGAGATATGTTACTGCACTTCCAATGCCAAAAAATCTCCCTAGTATGGTACAGTGTCTTTCACTATGATCATAAATGATTTGATTTTCCCTTCACTATGATCATAAATGATTTGATTTTCCCAGTGTTCTGGTGGTAAATCCACTAGCTCTGCTTCTCTAAGAAGTTTTGGTGCTAAATATGCTGGCACTAGTAAAGCAGAAATTGATGCTCACTGAATTGTCACCTCAAATGTAACGTAGGTTGTCCAATCTTTTACATGTTGGCCACTTATGTCTTCTTATAAAGAAATATGATTCATTTGTGTACATCTTGAGTTTGGAGGGAGGGAGAGAAAGGGACCTGAGGGGTTCATTTTGCTATCAGTAGGAAAAATACATCTCCCTGTGTATTTGGAGATGGACTGTAGATAGTTTGTCTTCAGTGTTGGGTTATACTTTATCTCGCAGAATCGTTGAGGTAATGGTAATTGCTTTAGCCAGGTCTCAGGTACATCAGGTTGCATCTTTCAGTAATTCTGCGGTAATCGTAATTGCTTTAGCCAGGTCCCAGGTACTTCAGTTTGCATCTTTCAGTAAGCATCATGTCCAGGCTTTTGCTGAACTCAAACTATTTGTACATTTACTAGAATTTGTAGGTGGGAGCAGTCGTGAGAATTTAAGCAGCTGTAGGTGAAAAGAGTGTTAATAGTACAGCTTCAATTCTAATTGGGTCTCTTGTACAGACCTTATGAGGATTATAATTTGAGACTCGACTTAATCTCGGGTTATTGATGTGATAAAGTGTAGATTTATATATTTTATTTCTGTTATATAGAAGTCATAACTAGGACAATTAAGGGTAAAATTGTCAATCAATAAAAAATTTAGCTTAATGCAAATGTACATGCAAAAAAAAAAAATGAAATTTTCAAAAAATTCAATTTATATTTTAAAAAATTCTAGTAAAGCAAAAAAAAAAAAAAAAAATAAAGTCTACGTTTAAAGATATAGGTCTCAACTATTGTCTTTGTTGATAACAACATACAATTTCTTTTTTTTCTTATTTATTATGATATCTAATTCAATACGTCTATTTATTATTTAATTTTAATTCTTAACGTACTTTCTATTCATCATATTTACTAACAATAATTACTTTAGTATAAGAAGTTATGTTTATAATTTAAAATATAATTAATTATGTCTCCTTTATTCGGCTTTAATACATAATCGAAATAACTTAGTGTAGTAAAACTAAGAATATTGAATTGAGATAAGAAATAAATGATGATAGTTTAATGTAATTTTAAAAAAATTGTTTTTAAATATACTATAAAAAGTAAGATGACAAATAAAATAAATAAGATAAAATATTTGCAGTTGAAATAAACAAGAAACATTAACTAAAATTTTAAAATAGTAGTAGTTCTCGCTTGGCATAAGTAAATTATAAGGAGGGTGTGTTAATACACAGGTGAGTTTTCGTTCTTGGTCGCTTTTGATTGCCTGAAACTGTATGACAGCTTAAATGGTCATTTCTGCTCCTCTTTAAAGAAGGTCGTTAGGTATGATTTGTAATTATTATCTAACTTGATATGCTTGATCTTGTTTTTGTCGGTGAATATACAAATGAAATGTGTGCTGCAAATTGCTATTGCTTTATCCGATTTGTAGAATCAACTTTCGTATTAGTTGGACTATGACATGAACAAATCTAATAACTTTTGTCTTTCTAACAAGATGAACAATGTGACTGTATATAGAACTATCTTATGGAAAATTCGGTCTATTAGTGAACCATCTCTCCAGGGATTGTGAAAGATGTTCTACTAGAAATATTCTTGTTATTGCTTCGACT
>JBDJHY010000014.1:10569299-10580890 GCA_039654485.1 Withania somnifera | reverse complement strand
TATACTATAACGTCAAATAAACTCTTTCCATTATGAAACTTAACAAAAATACCCCTCTATCTAATAGATTTCATAAGACAATTTAGAATTCCACTTAATTGATTTTTTAAAACCATTTTAGGTAATTAGATTTTTTAATAATATGAGTCAAACTATAAAAAAATAAACTTGTGATGTTATTGTAAAAAGGGTGAAAACTCATTATTTACTAATCATTTGATTCACACAATTCTTAAAACTTGCGTCATATTTTTTTTGGATTTTAATACTTTTTTTCACCCTTAGTTAAATCTCTTTATTTTATTTCTCCATACTTAATTTTTGTAAATGCACTTATTATAATGTAGGAAAAAAGGGCAAAAAATACTCTTATACTTTAGTTTAATTACCCCTAGTTATACTATAACGTCAAATAAACTCTTTCCATTATGAAACTTAACAAAAATACCCCTCTATCTAATAGATTTCATAAGGCAATTTAGAATTCCACTTAGCCTTCTATTTGGGTGAGGTGGATGCCAAGTGACAATGTCACCTCGGCACCAAACTTTTTGTTCCTCTGTCATTTAAGATTTTTGTTCTTTTTCTCTTTTCTTCTTTTACTTTTTTCATTTTCTTTTTATCCATTTGTAAAATTCCTAATCAAAAAATAAATTCGTCTTCTTCATTATTTATACACCTTTTTTAACTTCATCTCTTTCTTTATATTTGCATTTAGCCACGGCAATGTGTTACAAATGTATCTTTTGATTTACTTTTCTTCATACTTGATTTTACATCACCATTATTGTTGTTCGTCTGACGATCAACGAGTACTTGACACTGAAAAAATTTATTACACCCTTGTAATGAAGATAGTAACATTTTTCACTCTAATGGAGAAAGAGAAAACAGAAAAAATTCTTCAAGTAATAAAGAAGGTAGCAAATTTAAAGAGAAGAGCAATAATGATAAAGTTCAACCAAAAGTATATAAATGATAAAGAAGATGAATTTATTCTTATTAGAAATTTGTAAGTGGATAAAAAAAAACAAAAAAGAAAAAGAATAAAAGAAAAACAAAATCTTAAATAAAAAACGAACAAAAAGTTTGGTACTTAGGTGACATGTCATATGAAGTCCATTTCACCAAAATAGAAGGTTAAGTGGAATTTTAAATTGTCATGTGAGAATCTTTTAAATGGAGGGGTATTTTTGTTAAGTTTCATAACGGAAAGGGTATATTTGACCTTGTATAACTAGGGACAAATTTAACTACTACCTCCATCTCATTTTATGTGTCCTATTTTTCTTTTTTTGGTCCGTCCCAAAAAGAATATCTTTTCCTTATTTGGTAACATTTTAAAAGAAAAATTACTCTTTTATCCTTATTAGTCCCACTTTATTATAAAAAGTAATAATCTTTTTCTTCAATAAAGGGCAATTTGATAAATATTATAAAGTCTTTCTTTATTTCTTAAAGCCCGTACTTGGTCAAATTGGGACAGACGGAGTAATAAACTAAGAGTCTTTAACCAGATTCAGTCTTATTATTTTACCTCAGGTTTCATTACATCCTTATAATATTTCACTTAACCAAGAACATCCTTTAAGTTTCAAAAATATGTCCAAAAACATCCTTTTGTTAAATTTTTCATCCTTCTCTAACATAATGATAATTTTCTTTTATATTCATCTCATTTTATTAAACAAAAAAGAAGAAGAAAAAGATGATGAAAAATATTCTGTCAACAAGAAGGAACCTACTAATGATGGGTCCTACGTTCTTCTCCAACAAACAATACAGTAACCATAGCTTCTTTGGGCCTGAGCACTCCAGAATTACGTTTCTATGCGCAAAAATTTTCTCTAACAGTGTTATACTTTTTTCTTCTCAAACCTACTCGCCACACCCATCAACAGACTCAAAAAATTTACTTCACTTGGACATATATCCTCATTATCGATAAATGTATCGACCCAACTCACTTGTACAATAATGCACAATTCTCTCTCCAATCTCCATAAGTCAATATCTGTAAAATTACAGTTCTCGTATTAGAGTTCGACTATCGAATAATCTGTAGCTGTAGCAATGGATGTCTGAATAGTTTACCCCGCTGAGAACAACTGGCTTACAAGGTCCTTACTTTTCTCCGATATTGCTTGGGGTTGTCTACTTTACTTTCATTTCTTGTGACTTCATTCTACAAGTTAATATATATGACCAGGAACATGAATTTTTATTATCACTCATTTCTTTCATGTTGTGATAATATATCTATTATTAATTACCTAAAATAATGCACAGATTTGTGAGAGAGTTTCAAGGTTGTGTTTTATCTTTATACCAATTACTAGGCATTGACTTATTCTATAATTAATGAATACCCAAGCTAAAAGCAACAAGCTAATTAGCTGGAGACTTTTTAGAGGGTGATGTAAGGCTAAAATAACATATATTTAGTTATTATTTGTCTCACATCTTAATATTTTAATTTTTTTTTAGTTATAAATATTTTATATTTTGCTAATATGGTATAGTATTATGTAGGAATTATTTGGCACGAAAAGAAAGAAGTTTGGAGCTCAAACGAATAAAATATAAGAAATTATATAAGGAATTTCAAGCAGACGGCTTAATGGAATAAAATTTATATTTTATTCAAAAGAAATTTACTAATATAATATTCATTCAATTGCAATTGCAATTGTTGTTGCATCATTTTTCCATCTCTGTTGATTGGTCAGCCTCAATCTCAAAGCCTATCACGATGTGATCCAATTCGTGATGGCAGTTTATTTTACTGAAAATTAATCACGAATTGTATCACGTCGTGAGTCCCTCCTGGTCCATCAAAAATTATTTTTCAAGTCCTTTTTGGACTTGGTTATTTTATTTGGGGTTATTTCCTACACCTATTAATATTTTATTTTACCCAATAATAAAGAGGAGAGTACATATTATTTTCGGGGAGAGACTATTTTCAGTTTAACAATGTACATAATACTTTTAGAAGACTTTAACCTAGGGAAAGATCTTGGAGCCACCGTGGAGGCCGGAGAGCAATTGTGTATCCTTTTCTTCTCCTTTATTTATATATTTTTCTGTTTTGCTTTGAATGATTTGTTGTGATTATTCCAAGTCTATGTAGAACTAATTCTTCTCATTCTAGGGTTATGGTATAAGCTAATAAGATGATTATTAAATTATATATTATTTAATTTGTGAGAATTATCATATAATTGATCTTATATTTCTATGCAAAGTATCTTAGTGCTTCGCTATCATTAAGATAAATTTATAGCCTTGAAAGTGAACTGATGGGGAATCTGAAGGGTATAACGAGAAACGTAAGGAGTAAGTTCATATATAGATTATGCTAGGGTGGACAATTGAATATGATTCTCAACTAAGACGAGATCTTGTACTTAGTTTGCCTCGCTTGGTTCATTACGAAAAGACAACTATAGTGCATCTAAATTAAATTATCACATCCTTGCTCAATGAAATAGTTGTGAGGTTAATATAGATAGGTGATTAGTGGGTGATCATTCGCTACTAATAGATTAAATCCCGGAACCAACAATTAAATAATTCAAGTTAATTAATTAAATATGATTGCTAAAAAATCAATAACCCAATTTCGATTCATTCATTGGTTGAGTAAAAGTATATTCTCTTCTCTAGATTAATTGTTTATTAGTTAATTTTATTATTTTATTATTTTTAGTTTAATTAAATTCACAAATATATCTCTGAAAACTTTTCGCTTAAATAAATAATTAGAATTAATTTAATTTAGTTAAACAGTTAATTGACAAGTCCCTGAGGATTCAACATCTGGCTTGCAAAAGTCACTATATTATTTGTAAGATCTTTCATGTGCATTTGGACGCAACAAGGAGAAAGGTTTCAGCAATGTTGTTGGGGCAAGTAAAGATCCTTCTATTGTTGGATATAAAAGCTCGTTGAATTTTTTAGAAAAAGAAAGATAAAAGGGAGGTGAAGCTAACAAAAATGATTTTGCTAGAGAAGAACGAAAAAGTAAAGAGAGGGATGATTTTGGTCATATTTTGGAAACCTAAAGGATGTTCTTGATTAAGTAGAATATTATGAAAGTTGAGTAAAAAAATACGTGATGAATTTAGTCAAAACTCAAATCAATGGTATACCAATCAAAATGAAGGTCCTACCTACGTATATGATTGATAGAATTACTACATAGTAGGGAGGGCGGTGAAGGAACAAACTTGGAATTTAACATGAATGATAATAGATAAGCCGCAGCTGACAACACCAAAAGGTACTTGCTTCACAATAACCTGTAGTTGAATTTAGTACATCGATAATTTGATACTAATTAATTATTCTCAGAGTTACCATGTTATAATCAGTCTTATATTTAACTAGCAGCAAACTCCAAAAGAATGAAGTTGCATTTAGTAATGATTAATAAAAGCCAAAAAGGAAAACTAACAGCAAACAGGGCGGAAACATAGTAGATTGGATCTTTTCCCTTGTGTAAATAAAACATATTAATTAAGTTTCAGACATATAACTAGGAACGTATTATAAATATTTTCTAAATTTTGAAATAATTAGTTCAGAGTTATACAAATTATTTGCTTTTTGACTTCGTCCCTTTCAAGTTGGAGTTTTTGTCAAAGCCAGTTTAATCAGTAGGCCACTAAAACAATTGTTTGAGGCCACCAAAAAATTGAGGCCTCATTAAGTAAAATACATTTTATTTTAATGTGGAGATTGTTGGATTATTAGGGGAATGGGACTAATTTTATTCATGGGAAACTAAAATTCTTATTTATCTCCTAATAATTTAGGCCTATATTATTATTCAACTATTTTTAGCTTTTCTATTCTTTCTTTAATTAATTTTATTCTTAATATTGAGCGTTCTCTCTCTCCAAAAATATTAATTGATGGGTTACTGTTACTTCTTCCTTATAATTACAGGAGAACAAAAAATATTTTTTGGTATGTTTTTCAGAATTTTAAGAATTACAAAACACGATTAAATGAGGAAAACGACTATTTTGATATAGTTATATCAATTTATCAAATCCTTGGTCTAGTTTTTATTATTCTAACTTTGTTCTATAAATATTTATTGAAAATTTTTTGTTGTTAGATAATTTTAGGTCATAATTATATATTCTTTTTTAGTTATTTATAATTATTCAATTCAAATATATCAAATAGAAAATGATTCCTGATTTAGAAAACGAGTGAAAAAGAGAAAACTTAAAAGAATTAAATAAATTTCAAAAATATGTAAGATGAGCTTTCCTTTTAGTTTTTTCTCAAAAATATGTTTAGAAACCCTCTCTAAAATTTGACTTTAGAACCCTAATCTTATTGAGTTAGCACTAAGTTAGAAAAATTTTAAATTAGAGTAGAAAACGAAATTCAGTTTAACCAACATTTTGGATAAATATCTAATTCACACAGAGGAACATACATAATTTGGGTAGAATCGCATGTATTTGTATAGAAAACATTCTGAAGATTTAATAGTTTATGAATAAAATATTTTCTTCAAAATTGATATTGAAGCTTCTACAATCTTAACACAGAATCAAATAACTTCCGTTGTGACGAGCAGCACTAGGCAAAATGTCACCTCTGACCAATGACTATGTTGGCAATCATCAAGATAAGAACGGAGGCGGTTCTAGAATTTTTTGAGGATAAGTGCAGTACCCAAAAAAGAATAGAAAAAAATATATTAAGTGAAAATTGATCCGTATTTAGATTTAACCAAATGTTCCATTAAAATTTTTTGTGCATAGGTGCCAATGCATAATATTAGACAATTTTAGAAAATATGTAGATGAAATATCTAATATTAGAGAAAAGAGCATAGGTTCCCAAGCCCCAAACTTTCACCTAAATTTGCCTCTGACCAAGAATATATGCATGAAAAATAATCATGCTTAAGGGGATGGTGAAAAAATACCACAGCTTTAAAGAAGTGCAGTAAATACTGCACAGGAGCTTCCTGCAGTTCCAACTTTTAGGTATTCTACCAGCAGCTGACCTTGTACTAATAAAACCCTGTAATCTCCATTAAAAATTTTAATGAATGTGGTGTCTGGACCACGCCTCGACTAATTCATAAATGATAATTTCTTTCACTGGAATGTGTCTAACTCTCATGAAAAGTACATCTTACAATAGTTGTATGGATCAACCACTTGGATTGCCGTTTATAGATTATGAGATTTGTTTCTTAATAAAGAAAATTTATCATATTACCATGTTATATTACTACATAAACGTTTCATCATTGGGAATTAAATAGGTTACAGTCTGGAACCTTGATCTGCTTGATAAAACTGTTGCCTCAATATCCTTCTCATGACTTTATTTGTTGCTGTTCTAGGAAGGGAAGGGAGAGGAACAATACTGGAAACCTGCACATTTTGTATTTAAATAAGAAAATATCTCCAAACAAACTTACAACTTTTCAGGCCTATGCTATACCTTGAACAATGGATTCAACTTCCTCCGCAAAGCCGTGTTGAAAGAAATCATTAAATTGACCAAGTTGTGCTCCAAGTTATCTAAATCCTTGAACACAACTGCAATTACCAACTTCTCAGGCCCACCTCCAGCAGGTGGTACTCCAACTGCTGCTGTCTCTAGTATATTTTCATCTACTGAATTGCATATGCGCTCAATCTCAAGTGAACTCACCTGAGAAAACGGAACAGGAGAACTCATAGGAAAGAATATAATCCAGTATGAAGAAATGCTTGGCAACTCAAATGCCCATTCAGATGCATAGTTTACTAGACCTTAATACTAAACTGGCGCATTCTCATTCAATTTCAAGGCTAAATGCAGACCTTTATGCCCCCTAGGTTCATCGTATCATCTGCACGACCATGTGCATGGTAATATCCTTTAGAAGTACGTTCAAACACATCCCCATGCCTTCTAAGAACCTGTAATACAAATAGTGTAAAACAAAATATTAGTAAAACTGAAATAGCTAAAGACTTTGGGGTAAATTTGCGTTACCTTTCCATTCAAAACAGGCATTCCTTTGAAGTAGATCTCATTGTGGTCCGCATTCAGTAGCGTGCTTGAAGCTCCAAACATGAGAGGACCAAGGGCCAGTTCACCAATCCCAGGAACATCTGATGGCTACACAAAAGGAAAAATACTAGTGTTAAAAAGTATCCCAACTAGTAAGGGGAATGAGCTATTGTCTCCTAATCTCCTTGTACGGTTATGGCCATTGGCCAATTCACTCCTCATGAGCTAGCTCGTGGGAATGAATTAGGCTCAAGTTCCTTTTTTTTAAACATAGGTACCAAAATCAGGCCTACCTGTTCTTGGTTCACCAAATGTTAGGCCTTATATTATTCATGCACTGGATACCGTTCATGGGCATGCCTGGAGGGGGGATATAAAGTTCCCTACATTGGCTGAGGGGACTATGTTGTCTCCTTATATGACCTTGGGAAATCCTGATGTGGGCAATCTTCATCAAGCCATTTACGAGAAACAAAGGGAGTTCAAGGATTTTAAAGACTAGTTGATGAAGATGGAAACTATGGGCGGAGTTGTGGATAATTAAAGCTGAGGGAAAAAAAATCTCAACTTGGACCCCAGTTAAAGCTTTTTGGAACTGCTGATGCAGCATCAGATTTCTGGTGCAGAGTATGGCGTCCGCATACACTATTCCCTAACACAGAGAAGCCAGACCTGACAGAAGCCTGAGATCGCGACAAGTCTGCTTAAGCAGAAGGTGCTGACTTTGACCAGGTCCGCAATTGTGCCTTGGACTATCGCAAAGGAAGTTCCCTTTTTCATTCTCATAATGTTTATAATCCCTAGCTGGAGATATTTTAGACTTTATTAGCTTCTTTTTAAGTCTGTAGTACAAATATCATACTTTCCCAATTTAGTAGAGTTAGATTATTGATGTATGAACTTGATAGGCGTCGCTCTTGGATAAGTTCCAACTTAATGAGGATCTTGCAAGGGGATTTAACTATCTTTTTGTTGGGATCTATAGCTTAGGCGCTAGGGTTCTAGTGTAGAAGGAAACTTTGTTGTTGCCTTTCAATCTAGTTATTGTCTACTTCGTTTCATTTCTGTGTCTAAATTCAATTTCTATCCTTCAAATTCTTTGTCTTCTTATTTTCAATTTCATCAAGTCCCCACTTCATGAGCTAGCATTTTGGGGTAGAGTTAAGATCAATTTTTTCACAACCAGCTTAAAATATCACAATAACAAACAATAAGGGGTTGTGAATATTATAAGATGTCGAAAAAAAATAGGAATCTGAATGATTTCTTTATGAGGAATCCTCACAGAATTAGCAAGTTGAAGTTGAAAGAGAACTGATCATATTTGGAAACACTCAACTCTCACTAGCTTAACTCACTGTGCAAGCATAAAATGCATCACACTATTAATTGCACTTTGCTCTAGTAAAACTTATTGATATTCCAGATATAAGGTTGTATAGTGCTTACTATAGGAAAACCATCATCACCAAGAATATGAAGACTACACCCCATGACTGCTGTGCTGAAAGCAGCCAAAGACTGGGGCTGCAACATTGACCCAGAGACAAAGGAGCCACCAATTTCTGTGCCGCCGCAGTACTCGATTATCGGTTTATATTCAGCTCTTCCCATCAGCCAAAGATATTCATCCACGCTAGATGTCTCACCAGTGGAGCCAAAGCAACTACCATCATGTATGAACTACATTAAGCCCAAGAAAGGGAAAGAAAAATAAACTTGAGCAGAATTCTTTTAATTTGCCTATGTGTAAGAACAGAATTCTTTTAGTGTGCCTATGTGTAAGAAAGCTATTTGTTTTCATGTAATATTAGTATTCTTAAAAAAAGAATTCATGAATCAACCGTGTGCAAGCTTGCCCATAATTTTCAATCAATTTGGAAGGAAATGACAGGTAAAGAGATCAAGAAATAGAAGTAAAACAAGGACGAAAATGCAAAGAAAGCTCCTGGTAAAGCAAAAACATATTGAGAGTTGCTTAGAAACTACCGGATGGTCGACCAATCATAGCCATCAGGAGAATTTTTTGCTTTCCAAGTCCTCACTATACTTGGAATCACCCCAAGCATAGTTACTTTAGCATCCTGGTTAGTTTGCCAGGGAGAATTTTCATGAGCATAGATAACCAAAGGAATTCAAAAAGTAAACAATGTAGGTTTCTGATGAATAAAGTTAAAGATGTTAAAATACCATATCTATCAGATATTGTGATGCCTCAATCAGTTCACTGCTATTGGATCGGTGAGAACCCACAAGCTTAGCAACAATCTTATTAAATTGTAGAACAGCACCTCCAACAAGTATTTTCTTTCTACTCATCATTTATTTCCTTTTCAATTAAATCCAGGAATTGAGAAACTTAGCCTGTTTACTTTCTTGATAGTCCACCCAAACTATAGTTCCAAGGGTAATGCAAGTAGGAAGAGATCAATGTTATCAAAGAAGCCCTAAAGGGGAGCTTAAAGTTTGTTGAGCGTTTTGCCTCGCTTTATGTGCACTTCACTGTCGTCGTCAAGTTTCTAAGGCATACTTTTCCTTGTCAATGAGTCTCTTCTAAAGAGGTGACACTAAACATTAATATTTGACTTTATCGTAATTGTTTTTCAATTCTTTATTCATATATTTGTCATTTATGCTAATAATTATTAGTATTGAACTAAACATAAATATTTGTATTTATGCTCCCTTTGCACCTTTTTTCATCGAATCCCACACTTGTATTTGTGCTTTGCTGTTTAAACCCCAACAACCCTTAGAGCTTTTTTATGCTTTTCGCTTTTGATAACATTGGATGAGATAAAAATAGGTTCAAAAGAGAAACAAATAGATACCTCCCCTTGCTTAAAGTAATAAAATACACCAGATTAGATGAAACAAAGCAACATGATATTAGCAGACATAATTATCTTAAATGTATATAAGTGTGATAAAAGTGATTTTTCACTAAGTTGTTCAACATGAAATAGGAGACCAAGAAAGTATAGCAATGAAAGAAATTAACCTGTACAAACTTAGCAAAGCCAGAACCAAGTGGAGATCCATTATACAAGGCAATGGATGCCCGATTCAATAGTGGAGTGTAAACAAGCCAAGGTCCCATCATCCACCCAAGATTAGTGGGCCAAGCAACAACATCACCTTTTTTAATATCCATATGGCACCACCCGTCAGCAGCCGCCTTGAAAGGTGTGAGGAAAGTCCATGGAATTGCCTTTGGATCTCCTGGACCATTTAGGATTTTAGTTGTGAACATTTATTCAATTGGTTCATTTGCATTACCAATTCAACGAATTTTAATAATCAATTGGTAAACACAAAGAGGTACTGTGCACTGCCATTTCAGTTCGACTGTTGACTTGATTACTAAATTATCCGTTATTGTTTAGAAAGAGGATATCTATATGTGAATGTAACAACGATGTGAGTTCTTCAACCCTTAATTTATTATGGATAAAAAAGCTTCTATACTCACTCGCCTCCCTCTCAACCTTCCACCAAAAAAGAAGGGGAAGTGTCGGTACCAAAAGAAAAACAAGACTCCCAGGTTTTCCCGTGGAAATCCAAGAATCTCACTGAACTGGGATCCAACATCATGTAAACCACCCCTAAAGGCAAAAACTTATAAAAATACTCAGATCTCACTTCCAACTTGGCACAACCACCTGCATATCAATCTTGACCTAAATTATTCTAGATTTCTGTGTAGTACAAGCAGCATTAGCAAAGTTTTGGCTTGCAGTTCTTGACTGGAGAAACATGTGAATGTTCTACGATCATGAGAGCCTTCTTGTTACTTAGAGGTGGCAATTTTTAAGGTATAAGCTATAAATCAGGCCTTCCTTTACACTATCCATTCCAAAGTACTCTTTCTCCTTTTTTTTGTGTTGTTCACGTGAGAGGCCCCGACTTAATGATGCTACGGTGGTTAACATGTAACCCAGTGAAGCAACAGTGACTTCCTTGGTTTCCTTCTTCAAAAATTATATTGTTGTTAGAATCATTGTGAATATTCAAAAACAAATGTAAACATAGCTGATAGCTTAATTTACTCCCATTGTAATTGAGTACTGATTTCCTTTCCTTTTCAGAATACGTAAATATAACTATTTAAACCCCAATCTTGTGGAATAATCGAGTCAGGTCTCTCTTATTTTCTCTTCCACTTTACATGATATCAAAGCCTTGTTAAGGCTTCAGAACTTGGAAAGTTTCCAAATGGATGTCTGAAGGGAACTTTGTTCTCAAAGGTGTTGTGGTCAAACCAATACCACCATGAGAATAGGAACACCAAGGCGAGAGAAATCCAGCCAGCTCTGTTTCCATCTTTCACCCCACGAGCCCATGTGCATCGACTAGAGCAGCATAATTATCCTGCAGGTCATTTCTTCTTTTTCATGCAAAATGATCATTTTACCCCTCCGTATAGTTGCTTTATGTCATTTTTTACCTGCTGATTTGGTTGGTTTGAGAATCAACGTATTGAGTTGGGTTTTGCGCAAGTTTGGATTTGAAGAGATATCGAAGTTGGAAGAGTTGAATTTAGTGAACAT
>JBDJHY010000014.1:10505257-10515840 GCA_039654485.1 Withania somnifera | reverse complement strand
AGTGTCAAGTGATGTTGTAATAAGTTTAGATGCAAAGAAACGGGCAGCAAAGATGTTGAAAGTACACACCAAGGTAAGAAAGCTATTGACACGAACCGACACAATGATGCCTAAACAGCAAAATCAAGGTAAAAAGAAAGAGATCTTTCAATCGGGAGATTGAGTATAGGTACACTTTCGCAAGGAAAGGTTTTCACATGAGCGTAAAGGAAAACTAAGTCCTAGAGGTGATGGTCCATTCTAAGTATTTCAACGCATCAATGATAATGCCCACAAAATCGACCTTTAAGGTGAGTATAATGTTCATGATGTATTTAATATTATTGACTTGTCTCCTTGTAGTTTAGATGACCATGCGGATTCGAGGACAAATCCTCTTCAAGAAGGGGAGGATGATACGAGCATGGATGGAAACCAAGCTAGTATGGAATGCAATCAAGCTTCAAGATCATTTACAAGAAGCCAAGCTAAAAAGTTGAAGGCTTTTCAAGTGATGATGAAGAAGTGGGTTGCATGGGGACATTATACAAACCCCAAGGGACAATTTATAACATTTGGACTCGCAACATACCAATAATTGAAGCTCAAGAAGGACCACAAACAGGTGGCCAACCAGCAGCCCAAATCGGCCAAAACCAAGACACAATGGAAGATTCTGGCACAATGGAGGTTGATCCAACTCAATTCAGTTAGACAGAACAAAATACATTCAAATTAGAAGAGGATGGGGCAGCTAGAAGCTTAAAGAAGGGTGGCCTAGAAGCTTCTCGAACTTACCCCAATTTTAATCAATTTTGAATAAGGAAAACTTTTTCAAATTCTACTTCTTTTGGGAGAAGTTGAGGCGGCTAAGATCCCTCTAAATAGATGATTTTTCTTCTCAATTAGACTTTGATTTGATGATTATTGTGAGCCTTTGGCCAAAACTTAGCTTATAGTTCATAGTTCATATCTTAGTTGAGTTATCAGAGGTGGATTCCTTTAGTTGTTACTTTAACTTCTTCATCTCAATTTAATTAAAGGTTCTTTCGTTTGAAGATTCACGTTTGTTTCTTTGATTAATTGAATTGATTTATTGATCTTCTTTATTGGTTCAATATGGAGGTGAGGGTTGTTTCCCATAACTGGTAAATTGTTTAAGCTTCCATATTTTTCTTTTGTTTGTTTTTCGCGCAAACTTTTATTGCGATTCGTAACCCGAATCTCATCATTGACCTCCTCATCAGGAGAATTCATCAGTGAATCGCAACAAGGAGGATCGCACCCATATAAAGCTCTTAAAGAAGTCATCTTGGTAGAACCATGGTAAGTGGTATTGAACCAAAATTCAGCCCAAATAAAGTTTCAAATTCTACTAGTAATTGTTGCAAATCCAAATTCTCTTGCTCTTCCCTAGCAGTTAAACTCATTCAAATCAATATAATACCCTTCTCCATCTCATTGCAAGGCTTTAAACAAAGTTCCCAGTGAAGTCACTGATTTGGGCAATGACGGATCTCCTCTGATTTGGACAGTGACGGATCTCCTTAAAAAACTTGTGATTGCCTTCATACTTCAAATTTCAGCATCAACGTTTTGAAATTAGCTTGAAAATCCCCGAATGTTTCTAGCCACTCTAATCCAAACACTACATTGGCACTGCGCAAATTAAAAAGAAGATATTCCTGCGTTATAAACAATTTATCAATTCATAATTCCACTTCTTTGCATCTTCCTCTACTCTTTACTTATTTGTCAATTCCCTTCTTCCACCACAAACGGCTTAGTTTCTGTTTACTTTAACCTTAAGGCTTCAACCACTACGAGATAAAATTTGTTGATGCCCCACTATTAATTAACACAATAACCATCTTCCTAGCATTGTTCCCTATACCTTCAAGGACTTCTTTGTGGTAGATCCTGCCATATAGTCAACTCCATTAACTTATGTAACTCCGATTGTCCTTGAACATTTAATTGGTCAATCCCTGCATTTATTATCTCCTCCGCATACTCTTCAAGGCCTCTGTCTTTGTCATCCTCTGCTACTGCAATAAGAAGATAAAATTGTTTTGAATTGCAACAGTGATTGAGGCCATATTTTTCATCACAGGGAAAACAAAGTTCTTTCCTTAATTTATCATGATACCCTGCATCAAAGAGCCTTTTGTATGCTCCTTCGCGTCTTGCAAAAGTTTCAAGTCCTGGCTGCACAACTTCTCAACTTTGCTCTTGAAAATGTCATGGTACTACTTGAATGGATGTACCAGCAAAATGAAAGGGTGTGTGGCTACACACATATGTGGTCTTGTAACCCTATCTTTTTGGCTACTTTCTATTAGTGGAAACTGCATTGAACACCTAGGAAGCACCATATGCATGTGTCTTGGCAAGTAGGCTTGATTGAGAGCCCAATTCTTCTCTTCAATACGCTGGCTTTGGTCTATAATCTGGGTATTCTTCCTTGATCTTCTCTCTCGGGCCATTTATTACAATTCCCATCAAAACTTCATCATCGGCATCTTTCAAAGGTGCTGAAAGTAATTCAAAATCATCTCGATATTTGGCCACGCTTCCAGTTTGTTGCAATCCTATCAAGACCTCACATAAATTCTCTAATTGTGATGGAGTAAATCATTAGAGTATGACTACTCGAAACATATCCCATGTGACAATTGGCGTTCTTGTCTCCCACAATTGTTACCAATTTAAGGTTACACCTTCAAGGCAAACTGCAACAGCCTCCAATTTATCCTTGTCATCAATTCCATCGAAATGAAGGTAATGCTCTGCTCTGTTAAGCCTTCCATATGGATTATCACCAGTGATCGAGGGCAGTTCCAGTCTTCTAGGGCGTGTTTCATCACGAAATCATGGTTGAACTTCGAGAAATCCATCACCTCTGAGATTGTTGTTCTCTGCTATCAGATCTGCATCTTTCATTGAATCTTCCTAAACCACAGACTTCCGTTACATATGTTATAGAATATCAGCATCATGTTCATCTTTTTTTGAATCCAGTGTTGTAACTACCCCAATTACCACGTACTGAACTGATCTCCAAGTGTACTTCATCCATTGTCTTCTCTAACCCTTCTACTCTCCCTTCCATTCTGTTTGAGACCATGAAGGCTCTAATGCCAAATTGTTAGGAACCCGGAAACCTACTTAATATTAATTAGTAAACGCCACAACACAGAAATAAGAAAACTTCAACTAATCTTGTACTGCCACCAACAAGTAGAATAATACCGATGCAGAAAGAACTTAGATACTTCTAACAACCAAGGTATTTCAAGAAACCTTAACCTCTAAAGCTGCCAGAGAAGTCCTACCCAAAAATTGTCTTCCTTTCTTCCTATTACAATATAGCGCAAGATAACTGACTGAACTGCTAAGGTAACTACTAGAAATACATACATATAATAATTAATAAATAAAACAGTTACATTTAAGCCTTATTAACAACCTTCCTGCAGTTACAGACCCTAGTAACTACAGGTCTAACAGTTAGCAATATCTTCCAGGATCATCTCCTTTCACTACACTTGGATCAAGATTTCATTGCCTGTAAATTTCTCCTGCATGGGGTTTGATATATAATTCAATGTTCCTCAGCAGCAGAGTTGGATAAGGGAAGAGGAAACAGGATAGTACTTAATAACTAAAGATTTACCAGACGCTACATTTGTTCATTATAGTCCCTTGTCCCAATTAAAGTAACTTGTTTTTTTTTTTTTCTTTTTGAGAGTCAAAACAGATTCCCTTGACTGATAGAATGTCATGGTTTATACATGTAGCTTTGAATATCTCAATCAAATTTTGCAGTGACAAAGTAACTATCTCCAAAACGTGAGTATTCAATTTGGATTGGAACTATGGTGAACTGTCTTCTGACATATAGATACATTTGTATCTTCTCGGCAGACTACATAATGAACAGAATCAATGAATTAAGAGTATTACGAATACAATAGCTGAGAGGAGGAAGAAACCATCATATGGAGTATCTGGGGCTCGGGAGACGCATTCTTTTATGTCACTTGCAATCGCTCTCTGCAAAAATAAATATACTGAGCAGCTGAGAGAATTAACCACTGAAGAACGGAACTGCCAATAACAATTAACCTGGCAATATTGTTTGTAACTATCTGTCGCATCAGGGAAATCAAGGTCCACTATCTGTGAAACAAATCATGAATGTCAGCAACAAATCTATCAAAACATCACAAGATTAAAGGCATTAAGCCCTAAATTGCCAGCAGACCATGCAAATCATAAACTAATTCCCTATTTGCTGATGACAAAATCTGGCATTCTATGATGCTTTCCTTTTAAGCCCCATTTGATGCGACTAGCTAGAGAAGAACCCTTACGTCTATGTTCAATGCAAACAGAATGAACTCCTCAGAAACAAAGCATGAAAGTTTTGAGAGAAAAAAACACTAACAGGAGGGCAATGGCACCCCAGGTACAATATCTTTGATGTTAAGACAAAAGTTGAGCACAAAAAGTCACAACCTGGATCTCCTTTTTTTTGCTTTTCTTGGGAAAAAAGTTATGAAGAAACATAAACAAGAATACCTTGAAAAAAAAAATTATGTGAAGGATTAAACAATTAGACTGGTAATAGCACTAAAACAAGGTTGTGTAACCTGAAATTCTCCTGGACGGACCTCCTTCCGCTTGAATGAGTACCTAGGTTTTATCTAGAAATAAACGAGAAAAAGTAAAGGAAAAGTTCACTTCAAGATAAAATGGATCACTGTATTCAATCAAGTCTTAGGGGTAACTGACAGTAAATATCTAACCGTAATGCCCTTCTGTTCCAAGCTTTTTATCAAGCAATTAGTAAGAATTTCTCCCCCAATAGGAGATGTAGCAACCGCCTGTTATCAAATTCAAGAAATACAATATATCTATTCATGCAAACCAAACAGAACTTTTTGATGAGTAATAGAGGAAATTATTGATGTAAAACAACCAGGATTAAGGAAATGCTGGGGCAAAATTACATCCAAAAGAGAAACTTTACAATGTGTGTAAAGAAATAAGAAAGTCAAATGTAGCCTCCACCTCCAAAACATGTCGTAGAATTGTTGCACCAGAGGCTACAATCAAAACAGTAACTTTGAGAAGTTGGAAACAATGCACAGAACATCCGGTGAAGATTAACATCCGTAACCACTCACTTTTCCCATCCTTAAAGAAATAAAACAGATTTTACAAGTTCCTGAGCAGCTTAACCCTTCCCCCCCCCCCCCAAAACAAAGCAAGGAGAAGGGCTAATGCACCTGAACATGAAATCCTTTCCTCATCCACCTCCCATAGACAAAAAACAACAATAAACCAATATATTTCCACTAAGTGGGGTCTGGGGAGAGCAGAGTGTACACAATCCATACCACTATCTCAGATGTGAGGTAGAGAGGTCGCTTCCGATAGACTCCAGGCATACGACTACTACAGGACAATGCTACAAACGTTCAAACCAACCCAATACACCTCACTAAAACTCCACGACACACACACTACAAACATATCACTAGGACTTCTAGCACGATAATCCATACAAAGCACCCTATCTACTAACCATACATCTTAGAATGCATTGATCACTCCTGAATAAAATAAGTCAATATTCCACCTTAGAATGTATATCCTGGACGTAGTTTCTTCTTTGCTCTAGCTTACAATCTAGGAAAAAACTAAGAATATTCTATGAACGAATAGTTACTTAAAACTTCTATTCGGGAAAAAATGCCAATCCAAAATGTGATTTCTCTTAAAGAAATTCTAGTGAAAGAGGTTATACTGCAAATTGGAAGTAGCATATCTTACAATAGCGCAAAAGAATCGGTAAAATGATCTTATGTTAATCTTTTTAACAATCAAGTTACTAGAGTCAGAACAAGCAAAAAACGAACGGGGAAAAACACACTTAAGCAGTTATTCTTTGTTTAGAGATACCTTTTGAAGTACATATCCATCATGAACTGGAGCAACAGTAGTCAATCCTCCACCACTGAACCAATTAGTTCAGGCATCTCTTTTAGCAATAATCAATGAACAACAAATAAGAAATGCTAAAAAAACTGCTACATTCATAAAAATTAACAATGCAGAGCAACAGAAAAGAACACACATGCATTCGGTCTCTGAAATAGAGACCATACCAACTTGAAAAGAATAGTGTACCCAGAACCAAAGCCATAGAAAAATGCAAAATACTCCTTAACCAATTAAATAAATATGTAACACACTATATTCTAAACGAGAAGACTTTTTCTCTTATCGATCCATTGGGTACCTGCTATCTCCCACCCGGTAACTCTGCACGCCACATCTTAGGACCTATTTGGCCATAGATATCCCTAGTAGTTTTTGGGAAATTTTTTGGCAAAACTTGTTTGGCCACAGAATGTCTTGGCAAATTTTTGGCCAAAAACCAAAAAAAAAATAAAAAAAAAAAAAAGATTTTTGGGCCAAAATCCAGTTTAGGGGTTCTCTTGAAAATTTAAAACTTACCCCAAACTTTTACATTTTATTAAGAAAAAACCACTAGTTATTACTCCAACTATAATCTAGTAAGTTCTTTTGAAAATTTAAAACTTACCCCAAACTAGCTTTGAACAAATTGCTTTCTTGTGGCTCTATTTATGCTTAAAATAAATTCACTATTGTAGTACTAGGGGCTGTGATGCTTGTACCTTTTAGTTGGTTGGTGAGTGAAGTCATTGTGTTTTTAGTATTTTTTTAAAAAAAATATTGTGTATGATTTTTGGATGATCTAGTTTATTATAAAAAAAAAATTGCATCGAACTTGTGGACATTTTTAATAGTTTTAAAACTTGTGGACATAAATCATATTTCATGTTTTTTTAATAAAAAAAAGTGAAATATCATTCCCAAAAACTATGGCCAAACACATGTTAAAAATTTACCCAAAGGTTACTTGCCAAAAATATTTGAGAATCTATGGCCAAATGCTAGCTTAGGTGGATGGAAAGAAACCACCTCGACTGAAATTTGAAACCTAGTTTCGGAGGTTTACACCCACTTCATTGACTACTAGGTCACACCTTTTAAATGTTATTTGATATCTAGCTTTAATTTTGAGCCCATGATTGGACATTTGATGTTTAGTTGATTAAATAGATGATCGTTTAAGAAAATAATATTTTTGTATAGCTCTTTGCTAGGGATAATTGTTGTAGAGCTAAACAAATAGAGTCTACCCTATTTAACACCATGAACTCTTAGATGAGGTGGTGCTACACCTCAACTATAACAGTGAATTTAGCTTCTTAATCCCTGAAGAATTCTATTTATCGTTTTGGTGATATTTAACTAAAAATCTTTTAAACATCATCCATAAGATGTGTGCTTTTAATCCCTTTTAAAAAATATTTAATAGGTTTTAAACTCGAGATAATAGAGAAAAGCATCAAAGTACCATTAGGGTAAAAGTATCAAATTACCATTCTCCTGACATAGAAGATAAGTACTCATATAGTCCAGAATCTATGTTGCTCAGACTCTCCCAAATTATTACGGGTTCACGAAAAATATCCTATATTGAAGCATCCGACAAGCACTTGTTGATATTTTCAAAAGCTGAGCAACATAGTCTATAATAACAACTACTATGCCTCAGTGCCAAATAAGTTAGGGTCAGTATATGAATAATTAATTCTCCATTTAAGTTTAACTCATGTCGTCATCATATTAAATAAAAATAAAGGCGAAAATAAGTTAATTATAATAAATAATAATGACAATATTCCTAATATTATTAAAATTTCTCTATAATGGAGGCAAAATACTTAAGTGACACCTCTCAACTAGTAGATAGCACCTATATGGATTTTTTTCTTCCATTATGCCCTATCTTTGAAGTTTGCATTAATTACGAGAAATTGTAGTCTCTCAAGACAATATTCTTCCATGTGATATTAGATCTACCTCAACCCTTTTTAACACCTTCACTCACCATATTTCCATACCTACAAACCGGTGCATTTGTAGGTCAACACAAGACATGACAACTTTCTAAAGTAAACTCTCTCATTTTATCCTCAACGCGGGCTACTTGCACTTCAGAAGGCATCCTTATACACTCCTATGACACTTCTCCATTTTAACTATCTAATTTAAACTTAATGTGTAAAACCTTCATCTATCAATCCACTTTCTAGAAACAATGAGCTTAAATACTAAAAGAATTTCCCTGGGTCACCCCATTTACATCCAACTCTATGTAGTTCCTTCTCTTATTTACCCTATGAAAGAATATTATATTAGTCCCCTTCCTTCAACCATAACACCGTCAATTTGTCTCCAATTAACCTCTTGGGCCAAAGCCAAGTCAACTAACTCAATTTTCAAAACTTCTTTCCTCCCCTTCTCCCTCTCTTCTAGCTCCCTCCCTACTTCTAACCTCTCCAATGCCCCTATTTCGTACACAATCAATCTCATTTTCACCTCTACATTTCATTTATTATTGATATTCAGGCACAAATCCCTATTGATTATGTTCACTTTTATAGCGTCTCAACTATCAAGTTTATAGCTCTTTATAGAAATTTCATTATATGATTCTTAAATATAAGGAAGAATAGCCACATTATATGGCAAGATAAGTAAGGATAAAAAAAGATTTTTCATCAAGTGGAGCAATGTTTTGCGTGAAAAGAGGCAGGGTTTTTTTAGGCACAAGGAACCTAAAGTTACAGAATAAAGCACTCAACATGAAATGGCTATGGAGATGCTCCCATCAACCCCAAGCTTACAGGAGGTTCAATCATAGCTAATATGGTGAGATAACAGGTGGATTTTAAAGAAAGTGGACTCTCCTTGTGGAGAGAGTTTCTGGCGATCTATAAGAACACTTAGGCCACTAGTGAGGGATCATACTACTTTTTATCAGGATGTACAATGGGTGCAAAACCTCTTTTTGGGACAATAATTGGTTGGGGAATACTTGCCTTACTCACATAACACTCTCCTGACATTCATGCCTTGGACTTACAACATTAGAAGACAGTAGAAGAAGCATGGCCTCCTCGGGGATGGAATATACCTTTTAAGGTTGCATGTTTTACCTGCCTATTAACTAAGGAGGCAGTTTTGACTCAATAGAACCTTAGTTGGAGAGGGATTTCTCCATGTTCAAGGTGTTGTCTTTGTGGTGAAGAAGCTGAGACAGTCAACCATCTATCCCTTAAATGCAGGACAGCAGACATGCTATGGAAGATTTCCATTAGTCTCAGAGGCATTGCCTGGACAATGCCAAGAAAAAAAATTGAAGCCTTGTTTGGCTGGGAAGAGGCAAAAGCAGGAACTTCCATACAGGTGGATAGATAGAGAATTCTCCCAGCTTGTCTATGGTGAACAATTTGGAAAGATGAATTACAGGTGTTTTGAAGATAGTTGCAACTCCGTACAGAGGACCAAGTTGAACGGCATTAGACTTTTTGGCTTTTGGTATAAACAGAACTACATAGAAGACGCTGCTTCAATCATAGATATCCCTAGGTTTTTGTTAGGTTTTCTGAGCAGTTTCTCTTCCTTTTGCTCATTGGAAATATGGTTTCAGCACAACCTATGTTTTGTTTTACTTAAATAAACAACTGTTACTTTCTCAAAATAGAAATAGAATCAAAACAAACCAACACTCAGTGGTGGTAGTACAAGAGAATCACTAAGTACGAATATCCGAACAATACATCAAAATAGAAAATTAGCCAGTCTGTGAAAAAGAGAAATACAGAATGTGTTGGAACAAGAATAATAATGTCTTTCAAATGCTCGATTTGGCTTAGAGGCACTTCAAAATGTTTCTTGAAGATAGTTGGAGTCACTCCCATGAGCAAACAGAAGAATCAATGACAACTCTATCTTCCGGATTCAACTAAGCCACAAAACAAGTAGCATTCAAGAATTTTGCTCTTCTATTCTTGAATATGTGATTTCAACTTTTTATCAATGTCTCTCAAATATTTTTCATGGGGAAAGTGTTTTTTTTGGAGTACTTCTCTTTTAAAAAAAATAAAAGATCTATTTATAGTATAAAAGTTCTTGTAAAATAAAATATTTATTAATTGGTTCATGAATTTTGTAAGATAAATGTATCTTCAAAAATCCAAAACGTATAAACTAAATGAAATGAAATTTATACATTCATTTAATTTAATGAAATCAAAACTCTTATCAAATTTAGTGTTTCAAAATTAATTAAAATATTCGTTCTAACAATCCCCCACTTCTTTCAAAAAAATTGAAAATATATGAGACATTAATCTAGTAACATGCATCAATAACAGTGTCTTTTGGACTTGAACCATTAGCTAGTGAAGGCTTTCTAATCATTGATTACTTAGTGAATGAATCTTGAATTAAGTAGTTCATTGAATGAAGTAGAAAAATACTCCACGCACATTACTATGTTCTAGTGAAAATCAAAATCTTTTGATACCCTACGTCTCATATGTCCTGAATCCTCTCTACTTCGCACTTAGCTCGGTGAATTCATTAAGAGTAACTTTGCATTCTCCGACCAAATAGTCTAGGAATGGATTAAGAGAATAAAATCTCAGCCTGGT
>JBDJHY010000014.1:10484006-10495389 GCA_039654485.1 Withania somnifera | reverse complement strand
CAACTTCATACCCTGTAGTTGTTGCAATTTTAGATGTCACCTTTGTTCTTGTACAAAGGGATCATCGTACTCCATCTCCAAGCTTCAAACATCTTTGTTGTCCCGAAAATAACGTTAAATAACTTAGTCGGCCATACAATACCTGCCCCGCCAGAGCTCTGCCAAAAATCCACCAGAATCTTGCCTGGCCCAGTCGCTCTACCCTTATGCATTCTACGAATAACACCCTTATATCTTCCTCAATCATAATGCGCCTACAATAACCATAATAGCGACAACTCTTTAGGCGCTCCAACACCCTAGAACCATGTCAATATCTCCCGCATTGTTTAAGAGCTTATGGAAGTATGATTGCCACCTTTTTCTTGATGAGAGCCTCCTCTACCAAAACTTTACCATCCACTTCCTTGATACATTTCACTTGGTCCAGGTCCCGAGTCCGTCGTTCCCTTGCCTTAACCAGCCTGTATACTTTCTTATTCCCTCTTGAATCCTCTAATTTTGCATATAGCCTCTCAAAAGCTGCTATCTTAGCTGTCATAACCGCCAACTTCGACTCCTTTCTCGCTAATTTATACTCCTTCCTATGTCGCCTCTTCTCCTACTCGATCTTACTCTCCACCAACTTCACGTAAGCATCATTCTCTCCTCTACTTCCCTTGTACTGTAAGTGAATGCACGTAGCAACTAAAAAAGGTTCTTTCAATAGTCTAGAGCCAGCACCAACTTAACAAAATGACATGAAAAAAAAGGAATTATGACACAAGAAAAGCATATAACGATGACTTTTCCTCCTTTTCTTCAAATGACTAGTAATACAACATCATATTCACATAAAGCAAGTGATAAAAGGGGTCAGAAAGAGAGACGGTGGATTGTCCAAGTATGCATTTAATGATCTGTATGGAAAGAAAGAAATCAGAGATGCTTTGAAGACAAAGGAAATACTATCCAGAAGTCAAAGATCAATCCTTAGTCCTTTATTATTTTGGTGTAAACAAGAATATATAGAGGAATCAGAGTCTATTTTGATGTTCTGGATTACATCTAGAAAGGCTTTGATCTAGGAACTCTAATAATTCACTCTGTTTTTGGCTGACATCACAGGTAGTGCAGTCTACCTATATATAAAAACTTGTTATACTTCTAAAAAGAAAATGTATTATGACCTTCCAAAATAGTGTAAGCAGTCTGTAGTATAACTGTGTTTCCTTTTTAAGATGAATCACTAATATGACATTATTTAAATTAATATAAGTGTTTCCTTTTTAAGATGAATCACTAATATGACATTATTTACATTAATATAAGAGCAATCTTGCAACAGGTACATATGTGAGTGTTTGACGTGGCTACAAATCTAGATGTAACAGTTATGTATGCGAGTGTCCGACATAGGTAAAAGAGGTTCCAAAGCGTAGGTTTTAACAAGCCTCAAACCGATTCCCAACTAGTAGATATCACCTATTTGGGTCTATGTTTAAAACATAATAAAACAATTAATAATTTAGAACATAGAAAAATAACTCAACAAAAACAACAAAATACCCGGTATATTCCCACATAATAGGGTCTGGGGAGGGTAGAATGTATGTTATCCATACTACTACCTCAGAGGTGAAGTAGAGAGGTTGTTTCTGATAGAAACTTGGTTCAAGACAAAATAGTCTAAAAGATATAATACACGAACAAGAAACAATTTAAAGTAACAAAACAACATCAAATAACAGCAAAAGAAAGACTACCATAAACTAATAACATAAACGATCTACCCAAAACAACCAACCTCACCAAAACTCTAGGATCCGGACCCTACTCTAAATCAAACAAAAACCTACCAACTCCAACCTACCAACAAAAATTAACCTTCTACCTTAATACGCTTCCTCCACACCTTCCTATCTAGAGTTATGTCCCCAATAAATTGTACGTGTCGCATGTCGCTGCATAATCAACTCCCTCCTATATTTCTTCGATCTACCTCTACCTCGTTTGAATCCATCCATAGTCAACCTCTCACACCTCCCACTGGGGCATTCGTGCCCCTTTTGATAACATGACTGAACCATCTCAATCTCGCCTCTGGCATTTTCTCATCCACCGAACTCACTCCTACTTTATTTCTAATAACCTCATTTTGAATCCTATCACTCCTATTAACCCCACACATCCATCGTAGCATCCTCATCTCTGCTACCTTCAGCTTTTAGATATGGAATTTCTTGACCGGCAAACATTCTGCTCCATTCAACATAGCTGGTCTAACCTCTGCTCTATAAAACTTATTTTTAAGTTTAGGAGGGTACCTTCCTATCGCACAAAACCTCATATGCGAGCCTCCATTTCATATATGGGAACCAATACGATGGGAGACATCCCTGTCAATCTCATTATTACCCTGGATCACAGACCCAAGATATTATCTCTCTTAGGGATGGCCTAGGTATCAAGCTTTATTATCATGTCATCCTCCTGCTCCACCTCATTGAACTTGCACTCCAAATACTCTGTCTTGGTCCTGCTCAACTAAACCCCTTAGACTCAAGGGTTCGCCTCCAGCCTCCAACCTCCAACCTCCAACCTCCAACCTCCAACCTCCAACCTCCAACCTCCAACTTAGCATTCACTCCTCTGCAGGTTTCATCAATCAAAACTACATCATTCGCAAAAATATACACCAAGGCGCTTCGCCTTAAATTCCCTGCGTCAAACCATCAATCACCAAAGCGAATAAAAACGGGCCAAGAGTCAATCCATGATGCAACCCTATCAGTTGGAAAATGGTCCGAGTCTCCTTTCACTATTCGTAAACGAGTCCTAACTCCATCGTACATATCCTTAATCAACCTAGTCTACGCTACTGGGACACCTCCAAAGAACCTCACAAGGAACTTTATCGTAAGCCTTCTCTAGATTGATGAATAACTATGTATAAATCTTGCTTCCTTTTCATATACTGCTCCACCAGTCTCCTTACCAATGAAGCTTCAGTAGTTGAACGTTTTGGCATAAATCCGAACTGATTCTCGAAAATAGTAATAATCTTCCTCAGCCTCAACTCTATTACCCTTTCCCAAACCTTCATCGTGTGACTCAACAACTTGATACCTCTATCATTATTACAATTCTGAATGTCACCTTTTTTCTTATACAATGGGATCATCGTACTCTATCTCCAAGATTCAAGCATCTTTGTCGTCCTGAAAATGACATTAAACAACTTGGTCAACCACGTCATACCTGTCCCGCCAGAGCACTTCCAAAACTCCACTAGAGTCTCATCCAGTCCAGTCGTTCTACCCCTATGCATCTGCGAATAACACTCTTTACCTCCTCATCCATAATATGCCTACAATAACCATAATCGTGCCACCTCTTTGAGTGCTCCAAGTTGCCTATCACAACCCCTTTGCCCCCTACATCGTTCAAAAGCTTATGAATTTTCCCTAAAATTCAATTTTGGTTAATAAATCAAGTCATGTTTAATATGTTGCTGTGTTAAATGATCCAAAGTTAATACAATCTTTTTTTATAAACGAGAAATCCACAAAGGCCAGTAGAAACACAGTTCAAACCTCAACGAATAATGGCCAACCCCTCTATTCATCTCCAAGTTAGCCCCCTTGATCTGTTCTTATAGATCTTGCTGCTAAATCTATAATGAACTATCTTCTTGACCCAATTAAATCACAATATGTTTGTAGAATATGTCTGTCCAGGCAGTTTTCTTAAAACCCAGCCCACCAATAATTGGCAAAGATACCCCAAGGCTTTACTCCTTTGAGTTCAGTGGTGGCTTCACCCGAAAGTAACCCTAGTGTGTCCGTCCTCTGTTTTACTTGAATGGAGGCTTTATATGCCTATCAGTTCCACATATTTTTGTACGAGTTCAAAGAAGAAGAAAAATTAAAGAGATACACGGCCAAGCTCGTCGAATTACTGCTCCTTCTTGTCTCATCTGCTTTTTCTGTCTTTTTCCTCTTCTCCTTTGAACTTCATCTCTGTCTTCTTTGGTTATCTGTTCACCTTTCCTTGGTCAAATTATCCACCAAATGTTAATAAGATTCGGTATGAACCTCACACCCAATACCAATGCCATGTTCTAGTTGACATAAGTCGTCAGCCCAGCGGTAATCGAAGGGTCTCAACAGCATTTTATAAAGGAGGATGCTGTCAGTAATCCAAGCAGTAAAACCAAAAGAAGAATGCCCAATCTTGGCTAATGGTGGTATAGGGGCCTTTAGGAATACTTGCTCAACACAACTTGCAACAAACTCTGTCATGTCCTAGATACTGTCAATTGCACAAAACTACCTTTCAGCTATTAGAAAATTGTGAAAGAGAAGAGTATTAACTAAACCACATGAGTTTAAAAAGAAAATCATTTAGATGTTGCATGTCTCACAGAATAATTCTAAAATATGTTTCACAGCACACACTAATTGGAGAGCATGTGTGCAAGGTCAACAAGATCAGCTGCATATCACCTTAAGACGCTAAGACCCATCAGTAAGATACTTCAGGATTAGGAGGGAAGGAAAAGACAAATATTGAATGACCATGCAACATAAGAAGAACAAGGCATATCCCCACTTATCTGACTTGAAAATGTTTAGAGTAACATTCTTCCCATTGACACAGCAAAAAGTCAATGGAACAAGGGATATTGTTTCAATACATGAATAGAAGGAAGGGTTAATTACCTAAAAACATGGTCCCATATGCTTTCTACAATATCCCATTCCATAACCACCCCATCCTTAATGGGCGATATTACCTGACAAGATAATCCGAAATCTTAGATAACAAAGATAAGAATGGCATCTAAAGATGGTACTAAATAAATTGTAAACTGACCTCCATGAAATCACGGCGAAATCCCAAGGCTTGAGATCCCACATAAAATTTCCGCTTACCCTTTGATTTAGATTCAGAAATAGGTCCAGAATTATCCTCCGGATTATCAGGATTATCAGCTTCCATTTGATCAACTGATCCAACAGCCTTTTAAAAGATGATAAAATCAAAGACATCTTACAAAAAATAGTAATATGAAGGTGACTAGTTAAATAAGAAACTGAATATTAGTATATCTGAAGGGAATAGCATAGTGTTATAGACATCACAATCCAGGCAGATTAGTTTGTGAGCGGCTAACCTGCTAATAATATTTAAGAATTCACACATCAACCATAATGAGGAAAGATTTAAACTAATCCTGAGAAAGTCAGAAAACAAGAGATACTAGATATTTTACATATTTGATTAATCTTTGAAGGAGAATAACCGAAAAGATCTTGCTGATTATCTCATAATCTCAGCAGCTATCTTACTTCTTTTTGTGATAAACCCAGCAGCTATGTTATGTACATAATTCCAAGGAGACTTTCGCTGCATCAACTAGAACTCTTATTTTTCAAGATTAAGTAGGAAATCCAGGAACTTCAATCTTGCTGCTTCTTCTTGTTGTTGTGATAATTCTAGTGTCCTTACCAACTCTCATGCAACACAATAAATCCACCAGTTATTTATTCCTTCACCAACACAAGTACGCGGTAATTCTATCCACCAAGGATTGAAGATATCATCCACCTTTTTTGCCTCAACTGGATTTAAACCCTGGTCTCTCATGGTCTATTCTAACTTCATTATCTGCAGATCACATCCTTGAGTGCAATCAAGGACTTTCATCATTGAACCTACATTCTACAGCAGCGGGTACGAGCAATATAATAAATACATCAACTATATTTTATCTATTTTCTGAAGGTGAAACGTGGAAAGTTACACAAATATGTGGGAGCTTCATTTAAATTTTCTGGTTCTGAGATGCGAAAGAGAAGTGATTCTTTTTCCTTTTTCTTTTTTTATGAGTACGCAAGAGAAGTATATTTCAGCAGTCATTTGTCTGCACCTT
Source organism: Withania somnifera (assembly GCA_039654485.1). NCBI lineage: Eukaryota > Viridiplantae > Streptophyta > Magnoliopsida > Solanales > Solanaceae > Withania > Withania somnifera. The sequence goes on along the minus strand of JBDJHY010000014.1, from coordinate 10,489,472 downwards.
TAGCTTTCTTTGGATGTTAGAGATACAAGAAATCGTACGCAATCTTTAACAATTGCGATTTTGTGGTAATAATGTTGAGTTGGCAATTACATGTAATAAAAGATTTCATGTGAACTGATTACATCTCTCCAAATCCCAAATCATATCGAACAGCCACCCAACCTGGTATGATAAGAGGCACTAATAATGATAATGCTTGAGGACCCGACAAAGAGCTTACAGCTACTGTAAGAAATATTAAGCAATCCACCACACAGAGTCAATGCACACAAGAAATGACCATCACACACTAAAAAGGATTCTCAAGCTCATGAGTCTTGTAGTCATCAACTTTCTCCACCATGTAGAGAAAACAATGCAAAGTCTCCTATTTTCTCAAATTATTCACCAATATCTTTTTATCAATTTCAATGGGAAACCAATTTCAGTTTTTTTGGTGCTCTAATTGATGAGTTCCCCTCCTAATAACTCTAATTTTCTCAAGGTAAACAAGAAATAATTAGAAAAAGAACAGAATATAAAATAAAAAATCTTCAAAATCCCAATTTAAAAGGAAAAAATTTAGTGTCAGGCAAATAGTAGTGTGCTTGATGGAAGGGTTAAGCCTTTTCATCTTATCACCACCCTATACTTTTACTTCAATAGCATATTAAATGTCAAAGATGCTTCCCATGACTAAAGTTCCAAGCTTTAGAAGTTTCATCTATAAAGGAATCAAAATATCCAATCACATTTGTTGTTGAGAATTGAGTTATATACAGTGTGAGTGCAAAAGTTTTTAAAATTATTACTGTAGTTAAAACATTTGCAACAAGCTATTTACTTTCTTTCAGGTGACGGTTACCTGTAATTGGGTATTAAAAAGTCGGTGTAGGTGGCTTAAACAGTTACTCCACAAAGCTTGGGAACATGTAAGTGTTAATTTGCAACCTAACAAGGATAAAACGTTTCAACTTACAGATGGGAAAACGGCTTTGGGAGCATCTTCACCAGCGTAACCAGCTTTACAAGTATGGCTACCCAAATCAATAACAATTGCTGACACTTCATCTGTACACCAAAAAAGAAAAAAGGAAAAAAAAAAAGACGCTGAATTCTTGTGCTTATATTAACATATAATACAATATGAAAGCCCAAAAATTTCATATTCGAGAGACTGAGTAGTTGATACTCACCACCGCCGTACATGATTCAATAATGCGATTTCGGCAACTCTTCCTGCTTCGTGTTTGCAGCTTCTGAAAAATTCTCCGCTACAGGGCTTTACTTGGGTTTTGAAGAAAAAACAAGTCAGTCGGGTCAGGGTCAGTCCAACTCCGGATGAGGGTTCGCCAAAATTTAAATTGAATTCCTTTCCCTCCAGGTGTGTTCAGTGTTGGAGAAAATATTTTAAAATACTTCGCTTTATTTTATTTTATTTGGCAAAGTTAAATTCATAACTTATTTTAAAAAAATTATTTAAAATTTATTTTATTTAAATTAAACTTATTGATTATGTTTTAAAAATTTAAATATTAATACTTTAAGTAGTCATTTAATTGTAAAAATAATATTTAAAATAAAAGGTCAAAAATATCCTCTATTTTAATTTATTAGTTATATTTATCTTTAGTTATAATATAGAGTTAAATATAATTAAACTTATTAAAAATGACCCTTAAATGGATCAAATACTTTCACCTTCTCAAAGCTCTACAGGAGTCCTCCACCAGTCCAAGACCCATTTCGTTTCTTCTCCCCAAAATCCACTTTTTCTTCTTCTTTTTCCATTTTCTCTATTCCACTCAATGTACAATACTCTAAGAAAATGTATGCAAAGATTCTCATTAATTGCCATATCAGGTAACTCATTTCAGTATTGATGGATTCATTTTACATTGATTAATTCTTTTATATTTAATGTTACCCGTAGTATTACTGTTGTGATGGAAGAGTCGAAAAGAGATTCCGAATTTTGGAGCGGGTTAATTTAATTAAGTGGGTTTGCATCGAGTTAAATGGGTTAAACATGTAATTTAATTGAAATTGGACGTTTTTAATTGATTTGAGAAATTCCATTCATGGGGGTACTTTTTTTAAGTTTAATAACTACCCCATAGTATAACTATGGGTAAATTTAACTAATTTTAGAAGGGTATTTTTGATCCTTTTCCCTAAAAAATGATAAATTTTTTTTTTGGTTTTAGAAATTAAAAAGTAAAATAAGATATTTGTTTTTAGTGTAGGAGTCAAGTAAAATGAAACAGAGAAAATATTTTTTTTTTAAAGAAAAATATTTTATTTTACTTGGCACTCTTACTAAAATAATTATTTTAATTCATTTATCCAGTTTATAAAATCAAGAGGGTTATCATTTTCTTAATGGTTAAATATATAATTTTAAATCATAATAATAAGGTTAGCTTAGTAAAATAAATACATAATTAATATTTTATTAAAAGGAGTATTAGGCCAATAAAGATCAAATAAAATAAAATAATCGGAGTAACTTAAAATGAGAAAAATAAATTTTTTAATAAAAAAAATAAGGTACATATAAGATATTCTAAATTTATTATCTCTTCACACTGCCTTAACCCAAGGCCCCATTTCTTGACCATCCTATCCTCAAATCATCCCATCTCACCCATTAGTAGTTTTTTTTTTTTTTGCTAGATTATATGTAAACACTCTTAAGATTAAAAAAAAAAAAGATTTATTATGTGACAATAAAAAATAAGTAAATTTAAAAAGATATTTTTTGTGAAAAGTATTCTCCTTCATATCAAACACACTCGATATCAATTGGTTTAGGCTTATAACTAAAGAATAAGCTCATAATTTTATACTTTACCTAATTTAGCTAATAGTATATATATATAGTTTAAAATAATTAAAAATAAAGGCATTAATTTTTAAATTTTGTTATCGTGATTTCTGTTTTTTATGCTTAGAAACTGATTGAAAGTTATATTTATATTTGTTATCAGATATTATGACATTATCAAATAAACTAAAGCAAAAATTTTAGGCCTGATGTTTCTAAAAGTTTGAAAATTCACAAATAAGTTTTGTGATTTATTCAAATTTTCTGAAAAATTGGTGATTGGGGTTCTTGGGAATGTCTTTTAAAGTTGTTATTTAAAATATAAAATTGTTTTATGAAGATTTGAACTATTTGGTGATTGAAGTATTTCGTTGGCTGATGAAAAATATATATAGGTTTCTTTGCAAGATACTTTTCTTAGCTGCGGTTAAGTTTTAAAGTTTTGCCTACGTTTTTCGATAGGTCACCTCGCCTCTAGGATAGCCTCCTCATAACGTTTTCCAACCAATAATAATTTCAAAAAATACAGTACAACCATCATATGTGTTAATCCTTCACCAACACCTACTAATATTAAATCCATACTAATGAAACCTACTACTCATGTACATGGTGAGCCTCAAGTGATTTGGAAAGAAAAAGAACTTAATAAGATGAGAATAAATGAGAACCTACAGTTCACCATCACTGATGATTCTTCTATGAATAACATGAAATTGAAGATTTAAGGAGATTGATTCCAAAATAATGTGAGTTAAATGGACAGTGCAACGTAGATATTCGGTATATAGATATGTGTTAATAAGAGCTACTCCACCAGAGGATCGTGTCAATCTTTTGTCAAAACTCGTGTAATATATGACACATCTCTATTTACCTTGTGAGGACACTTAAGTAGATCCTTTGTTTGATCTTGTGTGGAGGGAATAGAAGGATACAACAACAGTTGCGTGGATTTATTTTCCCTCCCTCTCTCCCAAATTCTTTGAAAATGAGGCAATTTTCTCTTTGGTTGGTGCGGCTGAAAAGCTATTATAAGTGTATATGACGATAAAAAATTACACCAAACCTAGTTGTTTTATAGTGATAGTGAAAGTTAATCTATTGAGTGAATTTCCAAAGAGGATTAATGTCAATGCCCCAAGCCTACACTCAAAAAGCGACAAAGCATCTGAAACCACCAGGTAGCCTGAAAGTACCCTTGGATTATCATTCATTTAATCACAACATACACTCAGCGGAAACAAGGTAAAATAAGATTAATTATGAGTAACTTACATGAATAAGACATATATAGATATATAAGGGAAATGTTGAATATGGAACACAACTCCAAAACAACAGTCTAAAAGCCACTACAAACTGAATAAATAAGTTATTAGGACAAGTCCCTAGCTAGTCATGACAACTTTCAATTAAGTTTTACAAGATCCAATAAAAAAGAACAAAGTTGAAGAAATCTGGCCCTTAAACCATGAGGACTCACCAAGGCTACTTTGTAACTGCAGAGTTTTTCCAACCGTGTGCATAAAGATGGCTAGCCGAATTTGTATTACTAATAATGCAGGCATAGAATATGCATTATTATGTGAAATGTCATGTAAGAATGCAACGGGGAGCAGTATAAACTCAAACTAAAACAGAGACATGAAAGAAAAGTTTTACAATGAATGAATCGAGTTTGACAGCTACCATATCATTAAGCAATTTTATGCAAGACTGACAAATATAAGTAAGACTTCAACTTTCAAGTGGATAAATAAAATTCAAGTAAATATTTTAAACTCATTAAGTTTAACAAAGCCAATAAATACATAGTTAAAACCTCTTTCAATACTAACTGGCAGTTGAACATCAATGGAGTTTTTATAACCGACAATGAGACCATATGAGCAGTTATGGAGTTCAGCTTGTGTCCTAGCTGATGGGTGTACTATAACATGCCAAAAGTATAGGACCTGACCATCTACCTAGTAGATCTACTAAGTCTTATATCATGTTTCTTTGGGATAAATATCCTACTATGGTACCTTGTACCGGGATCCATTTGATGCTAATAGAAACTAACATCTGATCTTGATCCTGACCTTGACCAGTATGACACATTTTAAATTATCAATGGACCAAGTAAAAGGTAATTCAACCTATTTGGGCACATTGATTGTCTAATTGACATTGATCTCAATATGTCATAATCGTGTTCAATCTGTCTAGAATTATAATTCAGGCAACTAAAATCAGTAATTATGAACTAAGCTTAAATCTTTAAAAAGTCAAAACATTAAGTAGTTTTTATAAAAATCTAACTAATGTGTAAAATAATCTTAGACCTAGCTTACAAAACATGAACTTTGATCATCAACTGATGAATTTTTATTATAAAATTATGAATATGACATGAGAACCCCACTCAATGGTTTACAAATTGTGAAACTTGACTTCAATTCATAAGGATATGAAATTTCATGCAGTAATAAGTAAGCATCATGTAAAATCAACGACAACCATCATAGAACCTGCGGAATGACTTCATTCTCAACAAGCTAATTAGATAAGCCCTAGAATTAACAACTCAAAATCTCAAATTGAAACTAAATGATTTTTAACACAAGGGTGGAAGACAACCTTTGTTGAATTTTCTACATACCCGATTGAAGCTT
>JBDJHY010000014.1:10391356-10402311 GCA_039654485.1 Withania somnifera | reverse complement strand
ATTTGCATTTCTTGGAATTTTTTTGCTTGAAATTTACTGATTTAGCGAGTAAAATGGAATTCTTTAGGGTGTGTTTTGTGTGGAGGAATATACAATTTTTTCCATATTTTTTTTTGGTCAAGAAATCATTTTTCTCTAGAAAAAAACAAGTTACTAAAGAATCAGGAAAATGACTCCCCTCTTGGGAGTTCAATTATCAAATGAAATGACACTAGGTGATTGTTATTAAGCGTTGATTGTTATTGTTAGGTCTACATCGGTCTTTTGAGGGATGAGTGGTCACCTTATGAGGCCTTGAACTCTCCGCTTATGAGCTAGCTTTTAAGGTGAATTAGATGCCAATATAAGATCAATCCAAATGGAATATTTACTGTGAGATGGCATGTGCAGTACATACCTATTTCCTGTATATGTTGTATATAAAGTAACATGATGTGATTGGACTTGATTTTGAATTGTGAAATTAGGAGAACAAAGCCGCAAATATCAGGACAGCTCTGATGAGGATGACATTCCTGCTATGTCCTCGGATTCTGATTACATTGGAAGCATTGACGAAGGTATTCCATATAAATTTTTTAGTTGATCATGCAAATATTATCTGCTTATGAGACAGAATTAACATGCCCTCAGATTGGTCATTCTTATTTGTCTCAACTACAGTGACATTTTTATAGCATGCTGGGACTTTCTTTTCACGGATACATGATACCTGTTGGCTAATCTAAGGCTCACGCTCATGCTGACAAATATGGATGTGCGTTGAATAGTTAATGCAAGAGGTTAATTATGTGATGATACTAATTTCTTTAATTGTCTATGCAGATGAGACAGATGATGCAATTAATTTGTTGAATGAATCCCAAGCTAGTGGAGTTCTTGATAATGATTTAACTGAAGAAGTTAGGTCAGCTAGTAAAAAGGGCCAAAAGAGTATTAAAACAAAAGAAGAGCAGGTAGAAGAAGATGAGCAAGCTGATTGGATAATGAATGAAGTAGGAGAGGGTGGTGAAGTAGATGCTGACTACCTTCTATTGATGGGGAGGATAGAGGATAGGAAGAAGAGCCGTGAAAAGAATAAAAAGAAGAGACCCACTTTGAAGTGGGAGATCTGGGAAGAAGATAATGATAGTTGGATGGATGAAAATTATACAAATGATCTCGACATCAGTAGTCAGAACGAGTTGGTGACTGAAACTGCTGAGCCACCATCCGATTTGATCATGCCTTTGCTGAGGTACCAGAAAGAGTGGTTGGCTTGGGCGTTGAAGCAAGAAGAATCTACTTCTAGAGGCGGTATTCTTGCTGATGAGATGGGAATGGGGAAGACGGTTCAAGCCATAGCTCTTGTGCTTGCTAAACGCAAATCCGGGCAAGGAATTTCCGACTCCAATTCGCTCTCACCTGCCCCTTGTACTTCCCAAGAGCTCCCAGCAGTGAACGGAACCCTTGTTATATGTCCTGTTGTTGCTGTGATTCAGTGGGTCAGCGAGATTGACCGCTTCACCACTAAAGGAAGCAACAAAGTACTTGTTTATCATGGCGCCAACAGGGCAAAAAATGTTGACAGATTCGCAGAATATGATTTTGTTATCACTACGTACTCCACAGTGGAGGCTGAGTATAGGAGAAATGTGATGCCACCAAAACAAAAATGCCGCTGGTGTGGAAAGTCTTTTTATGAACAAAAGATGTTTGTTCACCAGAAGTACTTTTGTGGACCAGATGCTGTTAAAACTGCTAAACAATCAAAACAGCAGAGCAAGAAGTCAAAGCCTGGAGGAAAAATGTCAAAGGTGAAAAAGGAGTCTATTGAAGATAAAGCTAAGACCAACAGTGATTCAGAGATTGATACACGGAAAAGAGGTCGTGGGAAGGGCATAAAGCGCAAGAGCATGACTGATGCTGGTTCTAATGATGATTCAGCTAGTGTCAGCCAAGATATGTCCATGAGGAAGTCAATTTTGCACTCTGTGAAATGGAATCGTATCATTTTGGATGAGGTAATCATTGCATAACTAGACCCATGTGTTTGTTTTTGTTGACCGACAAGCCGTTTGGAGCCCACCCTTTGGGCCAACTGCAACCTTCGGGACTCGGTGATGATGCCCCCTTCCCCCATTTAGAAGTTACTTTATTTGACTGGCACTTTCTCAAAGTTCACATTTGTAGGTTTAGTCTGACATTTGTGAAACTTGTTGGTTTCCCTAGACATGGTTCCCATTTGCTTTCTTGCACTTTCTTCCTTTAAACTTTTATCCTCTTTTTTGTAAGTTGGAGCTCAAGCATCAATATTCTTCCAGGAAATCAAATATTCATAAAGTATGTAAAGCTGAAATGTGGGGATTGAAATTGTGATTTTTAAGGATCTAGATAATGAAGATCGATATGGTGCATATGGAACTGATTAACACTCTAGGCGAAAGAATGCACATATTATATAAGACTTTATGTGATCCGCTTTTGACATAATGATAGATTGGAAAAGTTTGTCTTTGTTCTAAATAACATTGCAATATTCACTTTCTCATGACATGAAGCTTTTATGTGCATTCTTGATTGGTCTTCATACCTTGTTTTTCCATTTTTAACAAAGTTATGTTAATTTTGGTTTTCACAATGAAGCATGAGCGGTCTGTTCCTTCCAACTATAGGTTATACTGTACATAAGGCATGAAGTGTTTGCGGTTGCATAAAAAAAATCTTCTTTACATATGGTACAAAGCCTTCATCTGCAGTTTTTTAACTGATTGCACTTTTGTGGCATAGGCCCATTATGTGAAAGATAGACGCTGCAACACTACAAGAGCTATTCTTGCGCTAGAATCTTCTTATAAGTGGGCGTTAAGTGGTACTCCCCTCCAGAACCGTGTAGGAGAGCTGTACTCACTTGTAAGTTTCTTGGATTTAATGTTCTCTCGTGGCTAATGTAATTCACAACTTCATTCTCTGAAGCAATACATCCTTACTTTTGGACAGGTCCGTTTCCTGCAAATTATTCCTTACTCGTACTACTTCTGCAAAGATTGTGATTGCAGAGTTCTCGACTATAGGTAAGCTTAGCAGTTTCTTCCTGATCTTTGCACCTAACTTGGTTGGAGAGAGAGACATATTGCTCAAGATTTTTTTTTTTTTATTTTTACTCTGTTATGTTTTTTCTTTCTTACAAGAGAATTTGTTGTTGAATGTTTCAATGACTGTTGTAATCTTTCTCATTTGAATCTGTTTTACTTTTTCACTGTTTTGATATCTCTTGTTTGTTACCTTTTGTGATTGTATTTATTTTAGCTCATCCGAGTGCCCACATTGCCCCCACAAATCAATTCGGCACTTTTGCTGGTGGAATAGAGTAAGTTATCAAATTGATATACATATTTTGGGGCTTCCTGTTATTTCTGACCAAAAAATTGTTGCTGATACATCTTCTCTTTCTAGTATATTGCTTCACCCATACAATCTCAAGGGAATCATGGGACTGGTAGAGATGCGATGGTTTTGTTGAAACACAAAATTTTGAAAAGCATATTGCTAAGACGTACTAAAAAGGGAAGGGCTGCTGACCTTGCACTGCCTCCAAGGATTGTAAGTTCTGGTTCACAATAATGCAGTGCTCGAGTCGATAATCATTTTCTCTCCACTTTATCCTGTTACTTTTGCGTTCAGGTTACCTTGCGCAAAGATTCTTTGGATGTTAAAGAAGAAGACTACTACACATCACTGTACAACGAAAGCCAGGCACAATTTAATACGTATGCCATCTATTTTAGTCAGTACTTATGCAATTAGACGCCTTCTTGTGTGAAAGTTATCTTTGCTTTTTTCTTTCTGTTCATTAGCTACTTATGGTAATGTTCTTATTCAATTTGTATAAATGGGAAAGCTCATGGTCTTTTTCTTGTGTGTTATTTCTCTCTGTTCTTCAGATTGGGTGTGTGCTAGTTATATGTTTTGTCTGATTGAGATGTGTTCAGTCATCCTGAAAACATACAGACGTTCCTCTCTTGGAAATCCTGAAAAACAATCATTTTACATAGATTTTTTTGGGGAAAATGCTCACAAGAAAGCCTCAATGCTAGCAATTTCACCTTGTGAAAAAGTAAATAATGAGCGCTTGAATAAGTAGTGTGTGTTTTTTCTTCTTCTTATCACTATATTTTTCTTCTTGATGTATTTTTGGTGCAGATACATTCAAGCTGGTACATTGATGAATAACTATGCTCACATTTTCGATTTACTCACACGCCTGCGACAGGTATGGAGATTGTGCTTTCAGTCTGAACTGTTCTGAATAATTTATTGGTACCGCTTGTATTTGGTTTTAGTCGTGAATGACAGTCTGTGTTGCAGCTACAGGTTCATTGTTAAACTTCAAAATTGGATCTAATGCATTTTTTTTCCTTAGAAGAAATATATTAGCACTTCTCATCAATTGTGGTAAAAGCACTAAACCATGGAAATGAAATGTTTGATGTTTGTTGTTAATGGGTGAAAAGTTTACTACTGAAAAAAGAGCAAATAGTTCTTTTTTTTGGAACTGGTAACTTAACTCGAAGAAAATAATTCTTACCAGGACAAAACACTAATGTGTCCAAAAACTTAGATAAACCACCAAAAAGAATTGCAAACTACTCGGAGATTCTACTTCTACTCAATAGCATTGGCAGCACTAGCGATCCTAGGTCAAAGATCAGCACAGGTTAACAACGTCCTTTCTATGCCATGGCTTGCAAGCAATAACAGCAGGCAAAACCTTCTTCTTAAGACCTGGCTTACCTTTGTTGACAGTGGGCGTAGCCTTGTCTCTGATATAAGCTTAAGTTAAACCTGTTGAGCTTGATCTCGCTTTCCTGGAAATAATGTAGAGTCTTCGCACCAGTGCTATTAGTGCAGTTTACCATCACCACTACTGTCAAACCCAGCGATATCCTGCATTCCTGGTCCTCATTTTGACATTGTGGTGATGTTGATCTTTGTGGTCTCTCTTTTATCATTCAAAAACTGAAGAGTGGATCTAATGCTTCATATTATTTTGGTCGAATACTACAGATTGTTTATGGTTTATTTATTAGGATCATATTGTGATAACCTCATCTGTTAGGGTTACTAGGCCTGTTGAATTAGCCTCTGAATTAGGTTGGATAGAGTTATCCGCTGTTTGTTTCAAGACTGGGTTTGAACACATTATCTGCAATCACCAAATAAAGTAAGCTGGGGCGGTATGAGATTATAGTTCAGTGATGCTAGTCACCCTGAATCGAGGTGAAAAGAACATGCTCCTCAATTGTGAATACAGAAATACAATTTCCTGTTATAACTTTTCCCTCTTTGCTTTTTCCTTCTTCTGTTTTAATTACTTAATTGTCCAGCTTGTTTTCAAAAGATACTCTGGAAAACATTTCTGAAAACCAAATTGAATCTTTTTAATTTAGTAAACGAAACAAGTATACAAGAAGCCAGATCTTGGTTCCCAAAGTAGAGAACAACTCAAAGTCAGTTTCGAAAAATATAATTACTTTTGGTAGATGGCCTAATCCAGAAAAAAGCAACAAGTTAAAACCAAGTCTTCCAGAGCAACTTCAAATCCCACTATTTTCACTCTGCATAGGATCTTCCTCGAGCAGAGCCCAGACCCGGAGGTGGTGGCTGAACTCGCCGCAGAGTTCAGGAGCGGTCCATTATCCAGCATCTGTCTCAGTTTAGTCTTTACCTGCTGCTGCTGCTTGTGCCTGTATCAGTGTTGACATCCCTTCTCCATCTCATGACGTCTATACTCCTCCCTTAAGCTATTTTTCTGGAACCATCTTTATTGTATGTTTTTTCCTTCACCACTTATATTTTTATCTTGCTTTTTCCTTTTCTTAGTCCATTTTGTACTAGCATGCACTTTCTTTCAATTTGATTAATCCTTTTTCCCTTCATTTTTTTCTGCACTATTTAGTATTTTAGTCTTGTAATATTCATTACTACTCTTTCTCTATGATAATGGGTAAACTCCATCCATGAGAACCCTCTATCAAGGAGTCCGTTAGTGATCCTTCCATATTATGTTCCCTTGGTTAATCGAAACCACATGCATATGATTTGGGGGTGGACGAGTTTTCTACTAGGCTAACCATCTGTGTTTTGTAGAATTCACATCACGATACCTTATTGAGCTTAGGTTCCCATAAGTGGATGTGACATTTGGATGCCAAATTGATGGAAATAAAAAATATTATGTAAGATAATCTAAGGTGCTAATCCCACCGTTGGTTTGGATCCTAGAACCCAACCTGATGTACGATCCAGTGTGGCGGAATGTCAAACAAGGATTCCAGTCTGACCTACAAACCCTTGCTAATAATTTAACTTTTAAGGATACAATCGGGAATTATCCAGTTTAGTTAAATGGTCCGTAAGCAATAGCATTGAATATGTCAAAAATGCATATACCAAAAGATTTGTTTATTCTGAAATTCTTTTCATATTGAAGTGCTATTTTACATTTCTTATTTTTAATTCCTTGAATGAAAAAGTACCACACAAGAAAAGAGTGAGCTTTGACTTCATTAGTTTCCTTTGTGATTGCATGTGTTTACTCTGATTATTTTGCTGTTTTTAGCATGCCTTGGCTACAAATTTCTGTGTTTGGGATGTTATTCTTCACTACATGACCTTATATACAAACTTTCTCTTGTTGCATCTTCTGAACTTCCTTAATAATTTTAGGTCCTTATAAAGAAAAAAGCAGTTCGAACTTCTTATACTAAAGCATACAATTGACTTTCTATGATCTATGCATGATTCTATATCAAAAGTGATAACTTAGAAAAATTTGCTTATTTGATTGATTTTATTTTAGTTATTTTTATTTTGCTCTGACACAGGCAGTTGATCATCCTTACCTTGTGGTATACTCAAGTACTGCTTTGGCTAGAAGTGAGAGCCCAAATGATGCTGGCTGTGTTGAACAACCATGTGGTTTATGTCATGATCCTGTTGAAGATCCAGTTGTGAGTTGCATCCTTTCCCCCTTCCCTAAGAAAAGAAATTAAAAATATTAAAGAAAGGATCAAAGCTCATTAGGAAACTTGATACTGCACCGAAATTGAATTTGATGGAGTTCCTACTACACTAATACTTCACATATTATCTGATGGATATTTCAAATCTTAGTGTGGCCATATTTCTCAGCATTTACATCTGCAATGTCTTTTCAAAAGCTATTTTGAATAGTTTCTCAAGCCTTCTTTAAGTGCCTGAGCTTCTGCAGATTCTTTTCCACTGGCGTGTGAAAGACGTCAATTTTTAACTAGAAATGCTTTTAGAAATGCCTTTTAACACATAAAAGGAATTCCATAAAACTCCAAACTTCATGATTTAAATTCTTGTACCTCCTTGACAACCTAAGAAAGATGCTATAAATTCTATAATTTTTCTCTTATAAAATCTGCACCTTTTTATATTATTGCAGGTTACTTCTTGCACGCACGTCTTTTGCAAGTCATGTCTGATAGATTTTTCTGCAAGTGTGGGACAAGTTTCATGCCCTTCATGTTCTAAACCACTAACAGTGGATTTCACCGCAAATGATAAAGGGGATCAGAAATCTAAAGTGACCATCAAAGGGTTTAGGTCCTCAAGTATACTGAACAGAATTCATCTAGATGATTTCCAGACAAGCACAAAAATAGATGCTTTGGTAGACAATTACTTTTCAATGAATAACTATATCTTATCTTGCCTTTACCTTTTTGCTTTATGGTTTTACTTTACCCTCACAAAGAGTGCAAGGGGCTGCAATGCTACATCATTTGCAGGAACTAGATATGTTTCTTCAGGCTCCCAGACCCATCTAACTTACCAAATATAGGATCAAGATGATGTTGCTCGTGCGGAATTTTAACGATGATGGTTTCAGTCTTTCTAGATGTTTTATCTTGGTGAATTTTCTTAATATGCACATAGGAAAATTGATAATTTCTTGTCAAGTGTGGTTGCGTACAAAATGGGGATACATGAGGTCTAATTGAAATCTTGCTTACCATTTAGAACTGTCGCATCAAATACCACCACTTTGAGTGGAAACTTATTAAGAAGTAATAAGTTCTTGTCTTGGTCTCTTTCTTATTTATATCCTTTGACATTATTGCTTAAACTCGATTAACCTTATTCTAGTGAACATCTACTGTTCCTCTGTTATGGTAGTAAGAACCCCTATGTTTTGTTCTCATTGCTTGTTTTATTGGTTCTAGAGAGAAGAAATAAGATTCATGGTTGAAAGAGATGGTTCTGCAAAAGCAATAGTCTTCAGCCAATTCACATCATTCTTGGATCTGATTCATTATGCTCTACAGAAGGTAAGACATGTTATCTTTAGCCCCTTCACACCTACCTCTTCTTTTGCCATCAGTAGTTACAGCCAAAAAAAACACGTCGTGTGCATTTGGCAGTCGGGCGTCAGTTGTGTTCAATTAGATGGATCCATGACTATGGCTGCAAGAGATTCTGCAATTACAAGATTTACCAACGATCCAGATTGCAGGATATTCCTTATGAGCTTGAAAGCCGGAGGTGTTGCCCTCAATCTTACAGTGGCATCACAAGTAATGCTTTTCTTTCCTTTCTCTGTTAAAGCATACTCTTCATTTCTTGTCAAATACAAGTGGTTTGAATCTATTGTTGGATTCCTTCTTCTCTTCAGGTTGCAAATATTTATTTTCTTAAGGATACTTTAACTTCTCTGTGCACCTAAAGAACAGAGATATTATTTGGACTTGTAATTTTTGGTTGAATGACCTAGACTACTTTCCTTAATGTGTCGCTCTTCTCTTGTGCTTGATTAGGTTTTCTTGATGGATCCTTGGTGGAATCCTGCTGTGGAGCGGCAAGCCCAAGATAGAATCCACCGAATAGGGCAGTATAAACCAATCAGGTGTGTGTATGTATTTCTTTAACCAACTATTCCTTCAAACCCAATCAGGTGCATGTTTGCATTTCTTCAACCAGCTATACCAATGAAGGAAGCGTGTTGTTGTTTTCTCTTATCTAGGATTGTGAGATTTGTGATTGAGAATACAATTGAGGAGAGGATCTTAAAGTTGCAAGGGAAGAAGGAACTAGTTTTTGAAGGGTAAGTTTCTCCAACTTCATTGTGCTAGTGCGTGTGTATTCATAGAAAATAATTTGATGACTTGAAACTGCCTAGTAATTTTGATATATTACCTACGGAAATGATTTCAAGATAAATTAAGAATATCAAATATTTTTTGTGCTCTCTAGAATATATCACATTGGGCTGAGATGTGCTTAGGGGCTTAGTTGTTCATATGTTTACAACTAATTAATTAAGGTAGTTGGGCTAGGGATTGAAGGTAGTGTGTTCTATCTTATTCTTAAATAAGGGAACCATGGTCATACATGGAGAGCTCAAATAGGTTGTGTCGAATGAGTTGGCAGATTTAGTCATAATCTGCTCCATGAATGAGCTGGCAGATTTGATCATAATCTGCTCCTATAAATATGGATAACATATAGTTTAGGGAAAGATATTAGGAGTTATTCTAGAAATAGTTTAGAGAAAATTCCTTGATTCAAGGATCTCCGAAGAATCAATGATTGATTAACTTATTTTGATCTTATTTGTTCTCTTATAAATACAGTATAATTTTATGAATAAGACATGCTTTTGCAGTATTTAAACTTTCATGGTATCAGAGCGGGGCTTTCTCCTAATATCTTATGGACAAAATAGCCTTTCACAAAGAGCATCCTCTTGGAACATCAACAAAAGACAAGTTCTCTGGAGGCTCCGACAGAGAATCTAATGACACAAGGAAGCAATGCTTCTCACATGTCCTTCTAGTTAACTTCTCATCGATTAAATGGGGAGAACTATCTCAAATGGGCACGGTCCAAAAGCTTGCAACCGATGGTCGTGGAAAGTTGGGACATCTGATCGGAGGGGCGAAAAGGCCAAAAGTTGGAGATCAGAAGATGATTATTGGGAGATCAGAAATTCACTCGTGATTGCCTGATCGTAAATTCCATGGAACTAGTCATATGTAAACCTTATCTTTTTTTATCTACTACTAAGGACGTGTGGGAAACCACTAGGAAGACATAATCTAATGTAGAAAATGCCTCTCAAATTTTTGATTTATAGTTTGAACTTTGGCAAACTAATCAGGGTGAGAAGGAAGTGATTGCTTTTTAGTTATTATAATGAAACGGTATCTTTGTGGCAACAGTTAGACAGTGTTACAATGATGAATGAGAGTGTTCTAGAGATAGTGTGAAATCCACAAAAAGAAAGAAAAGTGAGAGTACCTTTTTTTAGCAGGATCAAATCAGGAGACTGACGAGGTCAAGTCACGAATCCTTGGAAAGAACCCTTTACCAAGGTCAAGTCACGAATCCTTGGAAAGAACCCCTCTACCCTCACTTCATGAAATCTTTTCTGAAGTTAGGAGAGAGGAAACTTGGAGGAAAGTTATGTAAAAACCCGATTAGTTAGGAGAGAGGAAACTTGGAGGAAAGTTATGTAAAAACCCGATTTAAACATTGAACTAAAACTTGATATAGACTCTTCTGCTCTTATAACAGTTGCAAAAAATTGGGACACACTTGTGAAAAGGGATAATCGTCATAATGGATCTAACCTTCTTTGCGTCCCAACTTTATTTTACTACACATCTTGGGAAGTATCATGCATGTGAAGATTTGTCTTTTTGGGATATTGGGGAAACTAGATATCAGACAAATGAGGAGCTAGATATTACAATAAATACCGATGCGAGGGATCTAGGAGAAGATATGAGTAAGTGTGATCCAAGAGATGAAAACGACTACGATTCGAGAGATGATAGAGACCTAAATGACTTAAACGATAAAAACTCTGATTGAACCTGTAAAGTCTTCAAATAAAAATAGGAAGAAAGAACAAATAAAAGAAATATAGGTATATTCGAGAAGGA
>JBDJHY010000014.1:10324559-10336082 GCA_039654485.1 Withania somnifera | reverse complement strand
CTTGAGGTTTGAAGTGTTGAGGCCCATGAAGCTTAAACACTATGATACCTTAGAATCGGCATTTCAAGATGCTTTGAAGGTGGAGGAAGACATGCAAGAAATGAAGGCCTATCATTCACAAAGGTCATCAACTACTCTATGGGAAAAAAGTGAAAAAGGAGACAAGTTAAAAGGACCCAATCCTACGAAGTTCAAGGGTAGTGGTCAAGCTACCCTTACCAAAGGCGACTATAAAGAAAGGATACATCATAGACCAAAAGAGGGTAATGTTTAAAAATCCAACTTTCCTCGGCCCTTTACTATCCAGTACTTTCGATGTCAAGGAAGAGGACACATTGCTAGTGAGTGTCTAAATAAGAGAGCAATTGTTACATTTCATGATGGATATAAAATGGAGGATGAAGATGATTGTGGAGAGGATAACAATAAGGAAGAAGAAAAGAGTAAGACAGAAGAAGAAGACATAGATGATGATTATGGATTCATGGAAGAGAGGGTTAACTTTACTGCCTCGTGAAGAAAATTGCTTTCATTCCAAAGGAAAAAGATGAGTTAAAGGTTAATGTTATCCTTTCTTATGTGGTGAGACAAATTATGGATGCACTTGCTAGGAAGATCTTGACTAAAGAGAGAATTTAGTCGATGCAAGTTGTAGAATCTTGGATAAGGTATGTTCCTTAATCCTTGATAGTGGTAGTTGCACCAATGTAGTGAGCCAATCTATGGTGGAGCGGTTGCAATTTCCCACTACTAAACATCCAAGTCCCTATTAGCTACAATGGCTTAATGATAGCGGTGAGATGAAGTTTCTTCGACAAACTATGGTTAAATTTAGCATTGGCAAATACCATAAGGAGATATTATATGATGTGGTGTCGATGTTGTCTTGTCATGTGCTTTTGGGAAGACCTTGGCAATTTGATAGGGATGTCACTCATCAAGGCTAAACCAACAAGTACTCGTTTCTGATGAATGGTTGAAAACATATACTTGTGCCATTGACTCCCTACCAAGTAAGTGAAGACTACCACATTATGAAAGAACTTCAATAGAGAGGTAAGATTAAAGAAGAGAGGTGTGGAACCGAGGATTCCACCAATAAGAAAGAAAAGGAGAATATATTGTCTAAGAGGAAGGAAAGAGATGCATGATGGCCATGTTTCAACAAGGTGAATGAGACTCCTCTAATGGGACTAAAGGTACAAAAACTAATCTTGGTAGTTCAATTATTATAAATGAGCATATTTCTAATTCGAATTCCATCCTTAGTGTTCCCTCATGTAATCTTAATGATTCCTTGTGTTCCAATGAAAATGTATAAGTTAAAGTTGTGGAGACACTAGCTGATCCTATTGATGACCAAATTGATTCTTCTTGCAAGATCAATGAGTGTCCACCTAGTGTTACGACTTATACTTTGATTGATAGTACATCGTCAAGCGACCCTTGGCCACCAAGTAATACTACTCTTGTTAAGGATATACCAACATTAGTTGATCCTATTAATGACTGAGTTGACTCTCCTAGTGATACCAACCCATGCCCATCTAGTTTTGATACATGTACTCTCATTGATAGTATATTATCTTGTTGTGATGATGATAGTGTGGTTCTACTTGATTCTAAATTTGAGCTACCAACTTGTAATGTTGATCATGTGATTGTGAATAATTTTTTAAGCTTGTCAAATGTGGAAAGTTCTACTTCTCACATAGCTCATGGAATTCTTGTACTTAATGATTTGATAAAAAATGATAGTGATCTCTTGGAGAGTAGAATGACATGTTTGGAATCTCTTTCTATGATTGATAGTGCTCTTCTCAAGTATAATATCTTGTTTTAACTTGGTTATGGTGTTCCTTTAAATGAACTACTAAATGGTGTGAGATTGAATGTGATGATGTCCCTCCCGAAGTAGGAAACCTCTCTATGAAATAGAAGTACACTAGGGGTAAGGACCTTGTGGAAAAAGGAGACGGTGTTCATTTGACATTTGAAATTTTAAGAAACATCTTTTTGTATTCTATATTTTCATATGATGATGTTCACCTTTGTGGGATTGATTCCTCTGTGAATATGCGTGACACCCAGGTCTATGCGAGTATGGATTCCATGCTCTATGGTGTGATTCCCTTTGACCCCGGTGTTGGTCTCCATTTCCCTCATGGTAATGACAAACTTGGTCTCCATGATGAGTTAAACTTGAATTTTAGGATTGGCATATTCTTTAGGATAACCAGGAATAACACTTGTTTCTGATTATGTGATCATCATTTGATATGGTTACTTAGTCCTTGGTGTCTATTGTGTTGTATATGCCAACTCGTATAGGGAATACATTTGTATTTGACCCCAGTGATAGAATGGGAGAAATCCCATCTTTGAGGGTGGCCAATGTGTTGTGTGGAATGTTTCTTACTAGAGTTTACCATGTTGATGCAAATTCACATAACCATGTGGGATATTTTATGTTTGTAGACTTAAAGGGGTGTTTGTACTTCATGATAAATAAGACCATTAATGATGTCCCTATGTATGGGCTTAAATACAATGGTTCTGTTGTATTTTACCTTTTCTGAATATTCTTGAATAACCAAGTCGACCTTGTTAAGTGGTTCATACAACACTTTGTGCTCTATATTGATACTTGATTATATCATAAGTGTGTGCAACCATTGTATATTGGTCGAATTGTTTATTACTAACCTTAACCTCATGCCCTGAGGAAGTGTTGTTTGTTGTCTTGCCTTGTGGTCTTGCTAGATCATTTGGATTCGAGAACAAATCCTTTCCAAGAAGGGGAGGATGATATGATATTGAGGATCCACCCCGACATCACAACCTTTCACTAGGATTCACACTTGGGACCTCCAACAAATTTAATAACCTTGAAGCATAATTGAGGCATAAGGATGCATGGGAAGCAGTTAAAGGACCATTTTGAAGGATTTGGAAGGCTTTGGGGACTTAATGTGCAAGGAACCAAAGTTGGAGGCCTATTTTTCACTTTGGGTCACTTTTGGACCTAAGTGTAATAATAAAACTTGTACCTCTATAAATAGATGATCATTTGAATATTAGTTGATTTTGGATATTGAAAGATAAATTTCAGATTTCTCCTAGTTTAGTTGAAATTGTAATAGCATAGTTAGAATTATTAGTTTGTAATTAGAATTTGTAGTTCACGTACTTGTTATCGAGTGATCAAGGTGTTGCATCCTTAATTGCTCGGAGAGCTTTTTGAATCAAAATCGATGAATGATCTTTCATTTGTGTGTGAATCAGATGGTTACTTATTTCTTTGATTTTTTGAATTTAATTATGTAAGTTTTTGTATTGAATTTTTCATGTCTTTTCTTTTGTTAATTCCTCCTTCGACGTTCTTCATCTTCGAGTCATGATCTATTTCTCGGATCATATCATTCTTGTCATAGAATTGTTATGCTTCAGTTGACTACCGAACTAGGATGATCAAGTTTTAGTTTCAAGATGAACTAGATATAAAGTGGTCAGGTAGTCAGAAAGTGCCAACAGGTCATTTTATTCCTTACCTCAAGGTCAGAAAACTACTCTCCAAGGATTGTATCTACCATCTATTTCTAGTTAAGAGTGTTGATCTCAAAACTCCTAATCTCCATTCAGTACTAGTAGTCAATGAGTTCCAGTTGTTTTTCTAAGGATCTACCCGGAGTCCCTCCTAATAGGGAAATCAAATTCGACATAGACCTCCTTCCTGACACTCAGCTTATATCCATCCCACCTTATCACATAGATTTAATAGAGTTAAAAAAAATTGAAAGAACAATTGAAAGATATTCTTAAAAAGGTTTTTATCTGACCTAGTTTATTACCTTTGGGTATCCTAGTTTTCTTTGTCCGAAAAAAGGATGGTTCTCTTTATATATGCATTGACTATAGACAGTTAAATAAGGTCAGTATTAAGAGTATCCCAACCCGAGGAGAGGTGAGCTATTTGGAAAACTCCATAGAGCTAATTGTTTCTCTCAGATACAATTATCACCAGCTCAAAGTACGGGAGTTTGACATCTCGAAGACTGCTTTCAGGACATGGTATGGCCATTACAAATTTTTTGTTATTTCCTTTGGACTAACCAATTTTCCTGAATTTTTTATGGATTTGATGAATAGGGTGTTCAATCCATATTTGGATATATTTTTTATTGTGTTCATAGATTGGATTCTGGTGTACTCCAAAAGTAAGAAGGAGTACACAAATCATTTGAGAGTTAGGTTGCATTCTTTTTAGAATCAACATTCAAAATTTTCAAGTGTGAATTTTGGATGAAGTCTGTTTCTTGACCTTTGACTAGGCTAACATAGAAGAAAGTGAAATTCTAATGGTCATGTAGTTATGACAAGAGTTTTCAAAGTTGACAAATTGTTTGACATCCTCTCCAGTATTGATTCTAGCATGGGGAAACTGGCAGTTCCATTATTTAATGTGATTCCCTCGGGTTGGACATGGATGTGTTCTTATGAAAATGGTAGAGTTATTTCTTATGCCTCCAGATAGCTCAAGATACATCAGAAAAATTACCCTACTTGTGACCTCGAGTTAGCAACAATTATTTTTCCTTGAAGATTTAGAGGCACTATCTCTATGGGGTCCAGGTGGATGTCTTCACAGATCAATAAAGCTTGAGTATGTATTAATCCATAAAGAGAAAAATTTGTGTCAGATAATATGTCTTGAGTTTTTAAAAGACAATGATATTAATGTTCTTTACTATCTGATTAAGGAAAATTCTATAGAAGGTGATCTCATAGGGTGTCCATGGAAAGTGTGGCTCGGGTAAAAGATAGCAAGAAAGACTTAGTGAGAGATGTCCACCGAATTCCTCAGTTGGGTGTTTGCTTCATTGGGAGAGATGATGGGGGTATAGTTATGTAAAATGCTTCAGAGTCTTCACTAGTGGTTGAGGTGAAAGAATCCCAAGTCAAAGATCCAGTGGTACATCAACTAAAGGGTGCAATTGACAAGCAAAAGGTGTAGGTTTTTTCCCAAGGGTGAGATGGTTTGTTGAGGTATCAAGGTAGGTTTTCTGTCCATGATGTTGACTAGTTGAAAGAGAATATATTGGTAGAGGCTCATGGTGCTAAGTATAGTGTTCATCCTCGTGCCACCAAGATATACCGAGACTTGAGGGAGGTATATTGGTGGAACCACATAAAAAGGGACATAGAAAGTATGTGTATAGGTGCTACCCAAATTACCAGCAAGTCAAGGCTCAGCACCATATACCGGGAGGTTTGAATCGGAATTCACTATTCCATCTTTGAAGTGGGAGATAGTGAATATGGATTTCATTGTAGGCTTACCCCGAACTAAGACCCAACATGATTCTATTTGGGTCATAATGGACAGGATGACCAAGTCCGCCATTTTATGCAAATCAACACTAAGTATCCAACAAAGGATTATGCAAGAATATACATTGAGGATGTGGTCAGGTATCAAAGTTTTACCCTTTCCATCATTTCATGCAGAGGTACCCAGTTCACCTCTCATGTTTGGAGGTCTTTCCAGAAAGGTGTAGGAACTAAGGTTTATCTTAGTACAACCTTCCATACACAAACAGAAGGTCAAGTAAAAATAAAAATTAAAACCTTAAAAGACATGTTTAGAGCTTGTGTCTTTAACTTCAAAGGAAATTGGGATGAGTAGTTACCATTAATTGAGTTCTCCTATAATAATAGTTAGCATTCTAGCATCTAGATGGAACCTTTTGACGCTTTGTAAGGGAGGAGATGTAGGTCTGCCATTGGGAGGTTGAGGTAGGTAAAGTTGTAGCCATAGGGCCGTATTCAGTTCAAGAGGGCATACATAAAGTTCAATTGATCTAAGAGTATTTGAAAACAACCAGAGTCGTAAAATTCTTATGCGGATATAAGAAGAAGAGACCTTGAGTTTGAACTGGATAATTGGGTTTATTTGAATGTTTCCCTTATGAAGGGAGTTATGAGGTTTGGAAAGAAAGGAAAGATTATTCCCTGTTATTTATTCCCTTATCAGAATTTGGAGAGAATAGGAAAAGTGGCCTTTAAACTTTAATTTATAGCAGATATAGAAGTCGTTTATATAGTGTACCATGTTTCTTTGCTAAAGAAATATATAGGATACCTTTTTATGATTATTTATGATTGAGAGTATTCAGTAGAAGACAATTTATCTTATAAGGAAGTTCTAGTGGAGATCTTAGATAAGAAAGTTCATAAGATAAGGAACAAGGATATCACTTTCAGTCAAGGTGTTATGGTGGAATCAGTCTGTAGAGGGTGCTATAAGGGAAGCCAAAGCAGATAATGTCTAGATACCCTTTTCTTTTTCCTTCCATCTCATGCACAACTCAAGGTAACCAAGTTCTTTCTCCCTAGAAGTTACTTTTAGATTGTGTGATTCTATTTCAATCCTAAGTCTTGGTGTATTCATATCATATATTCATGTTCAATATGTTTAGCTTTAATTCAATCAAGTAACTCATGTATGCTCAGTTCCAATCCCAAAATTAAGTTTCATGTCAAGTATTAGTCTACCTTTAACTATAGACTTCATTCATGGACGAATGATCCCAAGTAGAGGATATTGTTTTACCTTGAAAATCACCCTAAGACATTGCTAAGCTAAAACAAAAGAAGTTGTAATTTTTTCATGCTGTTTCACTTTCCATGGACAGGTCTACGGACTGCCAACTAGGTTGACAAACCATGGAACCATCCTTCCCAGTTACCAAGTTTCAAGACCCAAATTTTCATGGATAGTTTCATCTTTCGCTAAGTAGTCTTACAAACTGTAAATGGGTCCTTCAAATACCTAGTGAGTAGCCTACATGAGGGAGTTTCCACAAACCATCTCACAGTCTGTCAGTTAGTTTATGGACCATATAGTGGTGCATTAAACTCATCCACTAATCCCAAAAAATTAGGAATCCTTTCGACGAACTAGTTGATACTCCTTCAACTAGGTTGACGGTCCGTTAACCCGGCCGTGGAATGGCCCAACCCTGATTTCAAGTATAAAATTTTGAGGAGCTTTTGGTAAATACCCATTTATTAAACAACTAAAATACATCATTTTAAACTATTCTAGGGTCCATGTAAATACCAACACTTGGAATTATTTTCTTTTCTTCTCATTCTCCCAAAGTCAGAAGAATCAAGCGTTCAGGATTCCTCTCCAGAATAGGATTCTTTATCAAGTTCTTCAAAATCCTTCATGTTCTGTTGGGATTAACCCATTCCATGTACGCATGTTACTCAATAATGAACTCTTTTCATCCCTATGCCAAAAATTATTTTCAAGAACTATGTAAATTGCATGTGTTCAAGGCTAGGTTTCTATTTCAACAATTTTAAATTGTGCACTCCTATGAATTGTGTTATTTAGTGTATTCATGGTACTTTGGGAATTATTTACACAGTTACCATGATTTTCATGAAAATGAATAAGTTTCCTTGAACTACCTTTAAATTCAAAAACCCTCATGATCCTCTTTATTTAGGTTTATATGTTTCATGTATTATTTTAAATGTCAAGACTTTACAAGATCATTACAAGACATAATTAAAGTATTCAAGACTTGCAAATATTTGAACAATAATAGTAATAAATATCACAAAATCATGAATGAAAATGAATAAGTTTCCTTGAACTACCTTTAAATTCAAGAACCCCCATGATCCTCTTTGTTCAGGTTTATATGCTTTATGTATTATTTTAAATGTCAAGAATTTACAAGATCATTTAATATAATTAAAGTATTCAAGACTTGCAAATCTTTGAACAATAATAGTAATAAATATCACGAAATCATGAAAAAATATTCAAGAACAAGCAATTTTTATATCTTTATGAGTTTGCAAGTGACTATGAGACTAAGTTACATACATGTCTTATTTACGAGAAGTATTTAGGTCCAAGGGGATTATTTCCCCCAATTGTGTTACCCGCATAGGTAAAATTCATGATACCCAAGTTGTTAGCCTAAGAGGCCTTTATGATCAATCAATTTATATACACGTACCTATTATGCCTCTAGCAAATTATAATGGAAATCACTAGCGTAGGGTTAAACCTTGGATGTGATACTCTCAAATAACATATGTCAGTTACAAGAGACTCCCTGTTTGTTTTAAATTTTAAAAATTCTAAACCTTACGTCGTGTGTGTTTTGGGTTCTTACAGTCTGAGTGTCTTATTATTTATGATGATCCCCTTTCCATGATATCACAATTGACTTATGTTTCAAAATATTTTAACATGTTTTAGATTTCATGTTTTACAGTACAATCACAAACTTTTCATGAAACTTACATGCCTTAGACTTATTAGCTTGTGTTCACCTGCTTACATCGTTATATCTATATCTATATTCATTACACATATACTTATATGTGCACCAGTATATTCAATACACTGATCGAATTTGTGCTTCATGTTTTAACCGCAGATTCTAGAGTACAAGAGTAGTAGACCAACTATCAAATGTTTAGTAGTTTTGGTGAGATCCATGTTGCCTCAGCCTCAAATTGTCATATTATTTTTTTTCCAGTTGTATTTGGAGTTTGTTAAGGACCTGTCACTACAACTCTTCAAATATTATGGTAGAGGTTTTAATACATAGACTTATCTCAATTCATGATTTTTAGTGTTTTTCCTATCTTGTCCATGACTTGATGATTTTTCATGTTATTATATCATTTTTTTCATTCAGTCTCAGTTACTATGTTATGTCTAGGGTGACTTCAGGGTGTGATACTCAAGTACGGAGGTTATGGAATATATCCTCCAAAGGTTATGGAATATATACTTGAAAGATAGAATAATTACTTTTATAGAATAGCGATACCTCAAATTATGTAGAACTTTGAACTTCTACATATTTTGGGTAAAATTCATAAAAAATAATTATTTAACAATTATTTAATTCAAAAATAACTCAAATTGTTTTCATTTATATGGGACACATAAGGGATATGCGGACCGCATATGCTCGACATTTCAAAGAGATGCGGACCGCATAGCGATACACAAGAATTTCAAATTAAAAGGGTAGAAAAATGAAAGTTATTTTTTAAACCATATTAGAGGAAGAGTTAAACCAAAAGTATTGCTTTAGAAGAAAAAAGAAATGGCGCCCTACATATGACCATATGTGGCTTCATATTCGCTACATTTCCCGAAGATTAAATTATCAAAGTATTTGTCTTCCATATGCAAAGCGTACATGGCCCACATATGAATATATTCTACCTACACATGCCCTCTGCATATGACACCAAAAATTTGAAGAGATGCATCTCTTTGAAATGTCGAGCATATGCGGTCCGCATATCCCTTATGTGTCCCATATAAATGAAAATAATTTGAGTTATTTTTGAATTAAATAATTGTTAAATAATTATTTTTTATGAATTTTACCCAAAATATGATCTCTCAATCGATTATTATCCAAATCAAAATTCAAAGCCAAAGACAAATAGAGCGACGACACGACGATACGAGGCACTTCTTATTCTTATCTCATCAATAGCATGAAGAACTGCAACTTAATATAAGCATAAGAATGTTCCTTTCTCCCACCAATGTGGGAGAAATGCTTCTACTAAAAGTAGAAGAGAATTTTTACTTCAAATTTCATTTTCTTCCAAAGTTATTCCTATTATTTTTCATTCATTTTACTTCTATAGATTTCATTTACATCTATAGAGCGCAATAATCCCTCACAAGAATGGGGAATGTCTATAAGAAAAAATATATAGACAAGTGTGAGATTTACAAGCAAAGACTAGTTGCATCTAGATAAGTAGGTTTCCCTTTAATTGTTTCATAGTGAATTTATATTGGGATGCACTTGACTGATCAGTAGATGTGATATCTTTGAACCATTGAACTTTATTATACACCTAAAAAATACAAGTCACACAACTAGCCTTTAATCATCAATGTTTTTACAGTATTGTTCATTTCAGCCATGAACACTTTTTGGTTTAATGAGTGCATAGAGAATTGATCTTTACTTCTATTATTCTTGAAAAGTCTTACACTTCATATTCACATAGATGATTCAGAAATATTTAAATCGATAGATAACCTACTTGGTCATATCTTCCAAACTTAGAAATCATTAAAAAGCTTAGAACCTTAAAGCATAATTCTTATTTCTGAATATTATTTTCATCACGAGAATGGGTTGAGTTATTTAACAATGTTTAACTGACATACGTAAATTTGTTTGATATCTTTGAAACCCAACTCTTGGATCTCCAGCCTGTTAGGTAAAATTATACCTATGAAAACATTTCCTAGGTCTTAAGCACATTCCCCTTGATGATCTTTTAGTTCCCTCTTTAGTTAGGCCTTTTGTAAGCGTATCCAACACATTATCCTTTGACTTTACATAGTCATTGTAATAATTCAACTAGAGAGTAATTTTCTAATAGTATTATGCCTTTATTTTATGTGACAAGTTACAAATAGTGCTGATCCTAACGCTTTTTATTGCCTCTTGACTATCACAATGTATGCATATAGGTGACAAAAGTTTGGACCAGAAAGGAATATCTTCTAAGAAATTCTAAATCCACTTAGCTTTCTCCCCGACCTTATCTAAAGCTATGAGTTTAGATTTCATTATAGAGCAGCCTATACATGTTTGTTTGGATGATTTAAAAGATATAGATCCTTCACCAAGAGTAAATATAAACCCATGACATATTTAACTTCAGACGATCCGGTTATCCAATTTGCATCACTATTGTTATACCTTGAAGATTATTCTAAACCATGTTCAAACTAAGCAAAAGAAGTTAATAAATTTTTTCTCAAAAATCTGAAATGTTTTAGACTTTAGAGCGAAGTGTAAAAGACCATTAACCATGATGATAGGCCGTGAAACTCATATTCAAGTTGTTCCAGTAGTTCAAGTTAAAATTCTAGATTCTATGATGTGAATGATGGTCAGTGGTCCATTTGACAACCCATTTTTTTGGCAGTGATTTTGCTCCCAAAAAAAAGTCAAGACTATTTCCGGGACAAGATTACGGTATGTAATCTTGTTCTATAGGTGGTAAAGTCCAATGCAGAAGTAATTCCACTTAGCATCAAAATCAGGCCCATGTTCTACGGACTAGTTGATGGTCAATCAACTGGGTTGATAGTCCGTCAACCAAACCGTAGAACCCATCCAGCTGAGTTTTTAATCCATTTTCTCAAGGTTATATAAGATATTATCCCCATATATTTTAACCAAACTCGTTCCTTTTGGATTTTTTAGAAGGATTTAATGCTCAAACCACTTATTTCTCTTATTACAAATGTCACACCCAAACTCTAGGCGAGAAGGACAAGCCATACAAATACATGCTATATAAATGACCTATGGTGAGAAAGTGAACCCCTGTACAAGTAGAATTACTCATAAGAAGATAATTATACAACCCAACCGATACATAACCAAGACAAATGACAATAAAACCATAAATATACATATGACACTCTTGCAA
>JBDJHY010000014.1:10283050-10296033 GCA_039654485.1 Withania somnifera | reverse complement strand
GTGTATTTATAGGTGCCCAAGCTGATATAGCCGTTGGTGAAGCAAAACTAGCCGTTATGGCTCATTAAATGAAGTCAATAAATGCTTCTGACACCAGATTGGTCGACCAACTTTCCATTTTGGTCGAGTAACACCTCTTGGTCGACCAAAATAAGTTTTTGGTCGACTAAAACATGTTCCAGTAGCTAATTTTGGACTGCACACTTTACTCGATTAAAATTGCCATTTTGGTCGACTAATGTGTCTCCAAAATATTCTTTTGGATCTTCAAATCAATGCTAACATATACTTATTAATTTCTAATATATTGTTGAACAATATAGCCATTGGAAAAATAATTTCTTCAACTTGATGCCCGATTGGTCGACCAACTTTCCTTTTTGGTCGACTAAAGTTGTTTTCCAGTTTCTTGCTGAAAACTTGTTAGTCGACTAATCTTGCACTTTGGTCGACTAATGTTGATTCTATTGGTCAACTAAAATACTCTTTTGGTCGACTAATGGTCTTATTGTTCTTCACAAATAGTTCAATTTGAGCATTCAGAATGCCTCAAATTGAGTTGATTAAGCTCTGAAATATTTCTTTGACATATGATCATATCCATGAACATATCGTTTGATTTGTAGAGTTCCATTAACATCGAATCTTTGATTTAATGGTTTTTTCATCAATCAAAACACATTGGGATGATTCTAGTGAACCAACCTTGTTCCAACAATCATCAAATCTTGTTATTGTATATAATCAAAGGTTAGATTTAACTTCAAAATTCAATTGACTTCATGAATGTGAACTTGATTTTAAGGTTGGAATTGAAATATTACATGGTTTACATGTTTTCATATGATTTGTGATTTTTATTCGTGAATATGAATGGAGTTGTACCTATAGATTCTTCATACTCCTCGGGATTAAGTGATTGAAATTAAAATTTAGGGTAATGTGATTAGATTGTTATGGGTTTATTTATGTGAACATGAATTCTTGAAAAAAAGGGTGGTGTGAGTTGATTAATTCTAGATTGACTTTGACTAAGTTCCTAATCCATTGCATTGTTATTCATGTAGGGATACAAATGTAGCTATTGTTGGTTTGAATTTGAACATGATATTTTTCAAAAAGTGCATTTCCTAGTGGAACATAAAATGTCAATGAATGATGGTCTACCACCATCTCGAATAATGGACCTCCATCAAATTCTTTCCACCGCCAATTTTAGCAGCACAACTAGAATCAACAATTTTATACTGCTGACTTCCATGGTGGATTGCCTTCCTGGACGACGATTAGTTTATATTATAAAATTTTCTTCTTTTTCTAATCTATTTTCCAATCTTTTGTGATGTTCTGCAGATAAATGATCGCAAAGAAAAGCATACCCACCAAATCCCCTTGATGCAAAGACAAAGGGAAAGTTATCTGACAATCAAATCCTGAACGCGGGGCATCAAGGATGGTGAGATCTAATAGGGGAAAAGGAAAATGAACTTTGATCAATGAGGTCAAGAACTCACCTGATTCTGATGCCCCAGATAGGTAACTTGAATCTCCTACTCCCAAGACTTTTTCCCCACTTTGTGTTAGTTGGTGGGATTCAGGAGATAAAGAGGAATTTATGGGAAACACTGCTCATGTTTAGCCTCATTTACCTATACTAGATCCTATAAAAAAAAGAGAGGAGCCAACCTATACCAAGATTAATCAGAAACAAAACCGGTTTATGGTATTGGGCCAAAAAACCATTTTATAGAGAAGTTACTTTATGGGTAAGAGGAGAATTACCCAGTCATCTTGGGGGAAATTAACAAGCAAGGTTTCAAAAAGTACACTAAATCCTTGCCTAAGTTTGTCCTAACTTAGGTTAGGGAATTATATCATGCATATGAGAAAGCCTTTCCCTCGAAGATGAAAAGAAGAATGACCCATTGAGCTACCCCACATGTGTGAGAGTTAAAGGTATAGGGTTCCATGTGGTATAGATGATATAAATGATATTTTTGACACTACCTACACAAGTGATTAGTACATGCCCGAGCATTTGAAGGAAACCCTTAATAGTATGCGGGTATCCAAATTTATAAGTAGACAACATTCACCTTTGATTGATAAGGGTGTAGAGATCAAGAAATCCCACATCCATGCTATGACCTAGCATTGTATGGCCTTTTTTAATGTGAACTTGTATCCTTCACTAGATGAGTTAGTGATTCGATTCCATAGGGCTGTAAATATTGTCTCCATCATTGATTGAGATCTGATCAATGTTGGATAGATTATCCAGGGAGAGATTGCTGAGGGAGATAGGGGGACTAAAAAGACTATGGCTAGTGCTTGATTACTGTGTTATTAACATAGGGTATGGGTCCCTAGGAGATAGGGGTTTGATATGGAGTTCATGGCTATCTGCACAGTTCAGATCACCTATATAGAGGAGAAGATGAGAGTGGTGTAGAGGCAATAACCTAAGATGTCTGATGAGGCTAGATTCAGAGGGTTCACTGCAGTTGAACTCGACACTTTTTGTGATTATGAGTCTGGATCCGTTAGAGAGGAGCCAGTACCACTAGCCATTGGCCATCAACCTATTTCCACCAGTGTATGTTCCTTCAAATAGTTTAGAGGTTTCTCAACCTGTTTGACTTCTAGGTCTTTCACCTTGTGTACGTACATCTCCACCCCAGTTAGGCCTCCTCCTGTTTGGGCTCCACAAGTCAGGACTCCTCCAAAGCAGGGAGTACCTGGTCCTAGAGGGCCTATAATAGTATATGAATCTCATCTTATCCCTGCCATGATTATTCATATTGATCTATATGGACTTACCAGCTAAGTAGAGACCATCAGGCTTAAGAGGGAGATGTATAGGTTGGTCATTACCAGAGTGAATTCTATTGTTCAGCCACTTCATGAGGAGGTCCAGGGATTAAATTTGATGGTGTAGAGACATATCACCCAATTGGATGAGTTTGGGATGCTATTGAGAAAGGGACAATGAGCCTAGGCTATAGGATCCTATGTTGCAATTATCACATAGAAGGCACAATAACAGATTATTAACACTGTTATACCAATGCAGACTAAATTGGATAAGATCACCACTGTGGACCTAACACAGGTGATTAGGTCCCTAAAAATTGTAGAACCCCCTATGTAGAGGAGCTTCTCCAAGAAGATAAGGCTTAGGATCCTACCATTCAGACTGAGGAGGTTGGTATAGGAGAGGATCAGGTCGATGTATTTGGAGATATTCAAGACTTAGATAAGAAAATGCTAGCTAAGGGACTCTATCATTTGGTGTATAGGATGATAAAGAGACCTTTGACCACTATACAACACATGCGATAGAGAAGGATACTGATGCCCTACCTCCATATCAGCCATGATCATACTAGAGAGATCCTCCGACTCCCTTCCTATATTATATTTATTTTATTAAATAAGTAAAAATGCATATCTCTAGATGGGGGAAGGGATCGTATTTGTTATTATTTTAATTTGACATTTGGGATGTACAAACATACTCGCTCTCTATCCTTTTTCTTCCCATTTCGCTTCTAGTTTATATTTGGATTATGTAGTAGATACTTATATTTTATGTTTATAAGGTCACATTCCTTTTATTTTTCCATTATTTTATTTTTCCCTTCGTATTTGATTGTAATAATTTCTCTTTTAGATTTGGGTGATAGTTATTACTTTCATAAATAAATTATATGACAATCACATCATTGAGTTATAGCTTTGTTTGGTACTATTAATTAGTGGTACATCATGTGGGTTAGTTTCATTCCAAAATTCGGAGACCCACCTTTTTTTATTTCAAATGAGGTTGGCCATGTTTAATAAACCGAATTCCCATTACATGGACTCTTGCATCTCTCTTTGACTGGGTTTTCATTCTTTATAATGTGTGAATGATTGGAAGACTTCGTTTAGAGGATAGACATTGTTGAATTGAGAGTGGAATGGATGTCATGTGTGGTAAGTCTTTGCATTGACTACTTTTCATGAGCATCATATAGAACTTGCATCATTGTTACTTACAAACAACCAATGTGGTGAGAGTGAACAGGTGATCTTAGGCCATTAAATAAGGGAACCTTTAAAATTGACCCCTTTCGATCCCACCAAATTGTAAGAAGAGTGACCTAGTTTTACTCATTTTGAGTCTTGGACTTTTCTTTGGAAACCACATTACAGTCCATGACCCGTTTCTTGAAATACCCCTTGATTTAAAACAAAACCAACCTTGGTGGAAATGCTTTTCATGATCTCCATCTCTTTCCCATCAGCCCGTTCTTTACTAGGCATCTAGGCGAAAAACTAGGTTGAAGGTACATTACAACTTAGTAGCAACACCTAAATTGGGGTGTTGATAAATGAGATAGGCCTAAAAGAAGTGGTTGTTAACAAAGTTCTAATAGTGAAAATATTCCTTCCTTATTACTTAATAAGGTTTATGTCCTTATAAAAATAGACAATAAAAAGTAAAAATAACACAAAAATATTGTAGAGTAGTATGTAAGTATTGAATGAAAGTTTGGTAGATAGTAGAGAAGAAGGAAGAAGCAAGAGATTGATTCAAAGATAGTCGATGGTTGGAAACCCCTCATGATAAGATTAATTAGGAAAGGTGTAGGAAATCACTTGTAGTGGTTTGAATAAGGTGATTCACTAATATCCAAATGCTACCCTACCTTACCTGTAGCCTACATTATAAGTTAAGGAAACTCTTTCGAGATCTTTATTTATGTAATGTTTGAAGTCTGTATTAGAAAATAAAATCAAGCCTATGGTATGGTGTTTGTGTATGTGATCATCTTTGTGAGAGTGAGTGTTCAAATTTATTCCCATGAGTGTGTCATGTAGTGTCTAACAAAGGGAATTTCTTTGGCTTGAGGTCATCTCAAATCAATTTCTAATGCACAATGATTGAATCCAATTGGTGTTGTTGAGCATGGTTATAAAGAATAATATTTAGTCAATGATAGAGACTTGTGATACATGGAAGAGGTGTGAGGTTATAGGCATGGCTAAATATTTTTTATCATAAAGGGCATAACCTTTTCAAATGATGCATATGCATGACTACCAAGCTAATACCATTTTTAGGCGTGTCTCTCATTGATTAGTTGATTTACCTAAGGATGAGCAAAGATTTAAGTTGGGGTGTTAATGAGTGGTGTTCACCACTCATTAGCCATAAAAATAGTAAGAAAATATTGTTCCGTTAACCATTTTGTTCAATTCTAATGTTGATTTGGTTAATTTTCAAGTTTCAAATCAAATTTGGGTCATCAAGGAAGAAATAAGAAAAAGGAGGAAAAAGGATTAAATTACGCAAGTTTGGAGAAGAAGACCTAGGATGACAGTCGCATCACTGATTGTCGTCCTTCACGAAAGACATCCATAATACAAGACTCATCGCCAAGTTTGGCAGATCAAGTCAAGAAGTAAAATTGTAAAGGCGATGATCAATACTCTAAGACGGTGGACCACTATTTTACACAACAGTCAAGAGTCATACAACTGCCACTCATATTGAATACTATTCGATGGTAACTCACCTAGATGACGAACCTTCGTCCCACACAGAGGTACTCACTTATGCCACTGTATCGTGATTTTGGCAAAATTTTGTCTCATTTTGGAAAAGTACATAAACCATTTTATAACTTGAAACACTATTAGATTTCATAATCTTTACTCTGTATAGTAATTTTGAGTGAGAATAAGTTTTGAGACTAAGAAAGAAGGTTTTTAAGGGTGAAATTTTATGCAAAACCTATTGAGAATTTGATTGTACAAATCTTCCCATGGATGAATATGTATCTTTAAATGGTATAATTTCCTTATGTTTATCCATGCGTGGCTACTTTTATTTCATAGAGGTGTGTATGTCTATGAGGTGTGAATAATAGTCATGGGTGTTGGGAATTTAGCTTAATGAATGTGTTATGAGCATGTGTTTATTAGTTGTTCCATATTTTGTTGATAATTTGAGTTTACAAACTTAAATTCACTCTTAAGGGTTGAATGCCATGAGAATGGAGTTTAAATTTGAGGAATAACTAGTGACATCAATTTGAGTTTAATAACCATCTAATTTGTGACTTAGAAATAAGTTACTTAGTGTGAAGAAATGAGCTGCATAAATGATGTGTTTACCTTTTTGAGAAACTAGCATAAATACTAAAGATACATGTTAGATATATTCATAGTTATAGTCCATATCCTAGCTTACACCTAATCACCCATATTTGTACTCACACCAAATTAAGTGCACACCTCTAAGACTTTATCGTTTGTTTAAAACTCTTACATTTCTTGGTTTGAGAAGTGCAATTTCAAACATCAAATTAGTTAACATAATCCCTAGAAATATATTATCCCTAAATTATTACTTACGTTTTAACTAAGTCAATTCGCATACAAATAGAACACTCCTTAGTGAATTTCAATCCTTTCACTCTCTGTGGGTATGACTCCAACCCCCATTCGGAAATAGTTATCTTGAAAATGACCTCTATACTTTAATAGTACATATGGGAGTTATTATGATGCTAGATATTATTTGATAATATGAGCCCAAAATACTTTAGACATTTGGATTGTATGATCATACAACGATCTTTTTCAAAAAGAGTTCTTTTCATCCTCAAGGGAACTCTATTGTATTTTGTTATGCGCCTGACCATAATGTGTCTTATAATTCCATTTGTGATTCCATAAACTTTACAAGAATCAACAAACTGTTTGCTATAAAATACCAAGAGATTATCAATGTATAAATACTTGATCTTCCACTCTATTTAATTCTCAATCAATATCTTTCACTCTTTAAATTCTTTAATAACATCACGTTTCTCCTTTAAAAATTACACCCATTTTTTCATGAAAATGATCAATAAATATGAAAACATACATCTTTTCACACTTTAATAGTAGTTTATAAAGACCTCATGAATCTGAATAGATATAGTCTAGCACCCCTCCTACCTTGTGCTTTCCAGTACTGAAGTTAATGTTTTTCTGCTTTCCTAAAATGCAATTCTAAAAAAATTCAAGTGTGTTGAACTTTTCACCATTCAAAAGGTTACAGTTGCTCAGCATCTCTAGTCCTCATGAACTCATATGACCAAATATTATATGCCATTATATTTCCTTGTTATCATTCGATAATTGCATTGCAGATGCATTAATAGATTCAATAATGGTGCTTTCTACAGATATGTAAAGTTCTTCTTACAACTTGGACTTTGGTATGACTAAACAACCTTTAGTCAACTTCATAATTCCTTGTTCGCTAATTTACTTATAGCCATATTTATCTGGAGTACCCATGGAGATTAATTTTTTTTAGATCAAGAATATAATGGACTTGAGTAATATTCCCAACTGTTCAATCATGGAAGTAAACCCAAATTTAATCAATGCCAATTATTTTAGAAGTTGCATTATTGTCCACTACTATAGTTCCTCCACTTATCTCATAACTGATGAGATAATTTCCTTGGAATGTTATATGTAGAGTACAACCATAATCTAGCACCCATTTTTGCCATTAGATCTAGTATGCATGATGTTGTAAGTTCATATTCATTATAAGAATCATGTGCCTGTTCAACATTGGATTCACTTGCATTTTCTTTGGACTTTGAAAATAGATAATCTTGTTCAAAGTACCCTTTCTTGTGGTAGCTTTAACACTCCACATTTTTCTTATTCACATGAGACTTTGATTTATGCTTTGATTTTTCTTGAAGCTTGTCTCGTGATTGTTTAGTTATCTCTTTGGTAATTGTAATCACTTTATATAACATTAGTATAAGGGGAAGTTGACTTACACTGAATGTATCCCCTGCGATCCTTCCTTTTTCCAATATGATGTACCATTAGGGTACTTTTATAAATAACATGAATCAAACCTTCCTTCCACAGTAACACCATTATATGGATCTTTCAGATACTAGAGTTGTTTTAACATTAAATCTATCACTTTTAAACTTCATAAAACTCAGTTTTACTTGTTCTTCCTCTTCTACAATAGATAGTACTTGAAAATACATCTAATAAAGTAATTCTTTTCTGATGTGGAAGTTCAGATTGTGCTACAATCAAAGAGCATACTCATAAAAAATCTTAGCTTTGATGCCAATTGTTAGCTAAAACATAAAATAAATGTTTAACGGGGTTTGGATCACAATGATCCTATGTCCACTAGAGAATAGCTTTCTTTATGTTAATAAAGAAAGGGAAGAGATCTCAGTTACACCTAAGAGAGTTCTTTTTCAACTCTTTACTCTTATAATATAATTTTTAATGATTTTTTTGATGGTTTTAAAATAAAGAATGACCATTCTTTTATAGATGATTAAACATGGATTTCAAGCATATAATAAAAATAAATAAATAACTACAATATTTGTCTGTCATAAATTTTTTCTTATTCTCCAAGTTCACTTCTATGTCAAGTAAATTGGCACATGAAATTTTCTTCCACATAATAGACCCCAAAATAAAAAACGAAAATCAACTCTTTCAATATGCATTTTTTGAATAGATTTATCAAGGTTCATATTGCCTATTCTGCATGGTTCATATTGCCTATTCTGCATGTCTTTTTGATTGTATTACTTGGTTAATTTTTTTGTGAGAAGTTTGTAAAGAGTTTCCAATTTTCTCAGCATCGAAGCAAGTAAAGATACTTTTTTACTCATTTGATTTGATTCGACAAATTGAAATTATTTGAGCCTTTTTTTTCCTCTTGACAACCAACTTTTCTTCAAGAGTGTAATCCTTTCTATTTTTTGGAATAGAGAATTTACCTTTTCATTCTTGTTAAAAAGGATGGTAGGTTCAACCAGCACTACATCTCATAATCTTAGATCTTCTCATCCAAGAATCTTGCATTTTGTTTTTCCACTATTTATTGTACTTTTAATTAAATAATAATTGTGTGGTTGTTGATTGTTCATCTTGTGCTATTGGTGGTGCAGTCATCTTTGATACTTTAAAGGGTTTAGTCTTAGTTTTAAAAGATTTCATGCACTAATTGTGTAAGATCAATGTAAGATCACTTGACACACAAAAGAGGGAAAATTATGTAAGATCAATGTTTCAGCTTACTGAAGAACCAAGTTGTCGAAAAACTACATATGCCGATAAAACATGCTAAGAACTTAGATTATTGAGTATTAAACCTTAAATTATTGTTGGAGTTCATGAAGTTTTGGAATAACCCTTAGGTTATTGATTATTAAACATTACATGTAAGAAAAAATTAATTTTACGTGAAAAACCTTCTTGATCAATGGAGTAAAAACCATGACCTATGATGTGTAGGTTTATTTCAAAACTTCATGAACTCCAATAATAATTTAAGGTTTAATACTCAATAAACTAAGGACAACAACCTTCCAACAATTCAACACGATAATTACTTTCAAAGATTATAAATTCTAGTCTAAAAAGTACACATACTTCAACAAAATAATGCGAGTCAATATGAGTCAATAAAGAGAGCATGCTAAAGTCATGAAACTCGAGGAGTGTCTCATCTTTCCATTGAATAATGAAAATGCTTAATCACTCTATTGAAAATTAGTTTTAGATTTAAATGTTTTTTTAAAAAAATCATTTGTTTAAAATAATGATTTGGCACATCAAAACTCGATTTACCAAGTGACAACCCTTTTTTTTGAAATTACAATCTTTTGTCACTTTTAAAATTGAAAATCCATACTTAAGAAATTATAGTTGTTTTTATGGAAAATGGGGGTGTGGGAACTAACTTCCTACATTCACCATGAGCTTCATCACTCACTATTTGTCATGCTCTTAATTTGATCATGACGTAACAAGATCTGATGTTATAGAATCACAATGAAAGTACCTTATAGATATGACAGATCACAAAATTTCCTTATCAATTTTACTTAATTATATTAGTCCAATTATGCAATATTAAGACTATACTTAAATCAAAGAAACAAGAGTAGTATAAATGTGAAAGTTATCATATAAATGTCAACTAGTGAAGTAGTGTGCACCACAAGTCAAGAATCAACTTTATATGTTACCCATGACACAATCTCTATTTATGAAGGCTAAACGAAAGAATAACTTGCCCGAGGTGTAGCTCGAAAGTCAAATAAAGAAAATAAAACAGTCGATGACATCCAAGAGAATGAATGTGGGTTCATCAAAAGTGTAATGAATGAAAAGTCCATCTTAGGTACATCATAAAGTTGTAACGTACTCCTCCTTATTGCTAAAGGCACAAAAAAAAAACAACGATATACCTGAGTGCAAGTATGCATTGAATATCTTTTGGGAATCAGTAATCATAGATAAATTCTAAAAGAACTATCATAAACTGAATTAATGAACTGTGCGGACACCTACTCTATCCTAAGTAGTTAGGAGAACTCTTATCCCACAACCAATCATTTTGGGCGGAAGACTTCTATTTTAAGGAAAAATTAAAATAAGTATAATAAGTTAATTTGTAACTGGAGGTAAATCTATCAAATCTATTAAAAGGAAAAACAACGGTCATTTGATACTCGAAGACCTAATCAAACATGTACAATAGCCATCTAAATACAAAACAAATTGAAAAATAAAACTCATAATGAACCCAACACATTTCAGGAAGGAAGTGCAAAAGTTGGTGCTGAATATTGTTATCCATCTAGTAATTGAAACTTACATACATCTAGACTACATGCATCTAGACTACACCCAAGAAAGAGATATAACAAGAGTAGAGTCAGTACAAATACACATGCTGGTAGACATCATCGGCCTACCAGTATTAGTTTACATAATCATAAATAGAATTAAAGAAAGAAAATTATAACATTTTAACAAGAATATAGTTCAACTGTAATTGCATTATCATTATCATACTTTACTCATACAACTCAAAATATTCCAACTACTCTCCCAACTCTACTAACGAGATTATTTTAGCTACTAGCATACTCTAACCTTATTAAGTCACACTATCCATATAATCCAACACTATCACCCCTTATCCATATTTCCTTATCCATCACCCATATTTCTATGATCAACCTAGTAACCATCCCTAGTCATACTAGAAGAGATTAGCAAGTAAACACCCTCTTATAACACAAGGGAGCATAATGATTAAAGTAGGGGAAATACAAATGCAATAAGTATAATGGAATAAGTCAACCCAACACATAGAAAGTAAGCATATAGTTGCACCTTCTCAAATAAATCATACATTTCAGTACCAAAGAGCTCAAGTCTTATTAGTAGACCTTGTAGATATTTTTTTGAAAGATTGATTCACTTGTTAGATCGTGGATCGTTCTCTAAATATTTTTCATTGAATTGGTCAATTTAGATCACTTTAGTGCCAATTCCATTATAAATATTTTATAAGCATGGATCATAGAGGCAATTTCTATGCATATGGTCCATATAAGCAATTACTACATATCACATCAAGTAACAGTGAATGCCG
This sequence comes from Withania somnifera, assembly GCA_039654485.1. Lineage (NCBI taxonomy): Eukaryota > Viridiplantae > Streptophyta > Magnoliopsida > Solanales > Solanaceae > Withania > Withania somnifera. The sequence continues at coordinate 10,284,536 of JBDJHY010000014.1, read as the reverse complement.
AAGACAGTTTCCATTGCCTATTACATAGCTAGGTCGACCAATTTTTGATTATCCTAGCTCAATAAATATAATATTTTCATTTCACATCTTTTACTTTTTCAGAGCAATTGCGAAATTATTTCCTTTTGACCTTTTCTTTTTATATCACATTCTTCTTTATTCAAGTCATTCTTTGATACATTGTCATTATGAATTGGGATATTTCGTTTATCAATATCAACTGGGATCTGTTTTGGAAATATCAAATACACAAATCATAATGAATCTCAATTAATCTGCTCATAGACATCTCATTATTAAAATAGCCTCTTGTAGGCACAAATTCATTAGAAGTTCATTATCCTTAAATATCCTCTCATGGGCATCAACCTAATCAATAATATTTATCAATACCAAAGTAAGTATGTTATAAAATAATTTACAATGTAACACATAAGCATGCAAGTCACAACCTTCATTAACTTATCACTAACTTCTCAAATACCAAAACTTGAGTTCCTAATGTATTCACCCACAACTAGAGCATCCAAGACTATTATTACTTACTACTTATTTTATTATAATACAACATTCACAATCATATAAGTGATCTATACTTTAAAATCACCATCATTATTAATGTTCAACACTAAGCATAATCCTCCTCGTTACATTATCGCACAATACATACAGGTTAATACCTTTCAACTTAACTAGGTTCAATACTAGTAGAACTAAGGCTATTCTATTCATATAGTTTTTTCACAATAATTCTGTTCTGGGTTTATAACACATAATATCATAAAATAACATATAACTAATTAATAACATAGTTTTCTTGCTAAAAGAAATTTATTATATATTATCCACCTCAACTCCATGCCTACAGACCTGGATATATTTTCTCTCATCAATTCTATGTTATGAATATGAAGTAATGCAATCTTTCACTCTTTAAACCTACTCTATCTGGACGCTAAGCCTTTCAAAGAAACATGTTGCAACAAAAAATGCTATTTTCTTTCATTCATGCCTTGAAATAAGTAATCACCTAAAAGTCAAGCAGTAATAAAAGTAATTATCAATTACTCTTTAAGCAAATACTTTAGAATTCAAACTCACTAATTCTATTCTTATTTATGGTTTAAAAATATTTCTCAAGATTTTATTAACCATTACTAGTTCTATCAAGATGAATTCATCTCTATTATAGAGTTTTAATGCTAAAGTTCTCATATTTAGTGAATTCAAGATTTTCAACCGACAAAATACATGATCTACTTTATTAAGTTCATGTTAAGAATCATCAATTTGTAATCCAAAATCAATTTATGTTATATTAACAAAAAATATAGATTATCTCCCAAAACCACCATTAATGATTCTAACTCAAAATCCCACCATTAAGGGTTTCTCTAATGATTTTAAGATGTTAAAAGATTACAAAACAAAGAAGATGATGAAAAAACTAACCTTAATGAAGAACTTTCACCCTAAGGGGCCATTT
>JBDJHY010000014.1:10263067-10273152 GCA_039654485.1 Withania somnifera | reverse complement strand
TTGTATTTCGGAGACATTCTGGATATTGTATTTCCTTCAATTTTATGATTTTACTTAGTGGTTCGTTTGACACTGATTCCGGATTTTGGGTAGTCATCCTTTCTTATTTAATCCCGCAAACCTTTATGTATTTCATATAACTTTTTATTATTCTATGTTAATTGTCGTAATCCTTCGCTTCAGCTATGGACTACCGGTTTTGGTTCCCCTACAGGTGGTATAGTAGGTGCCATCATGATCCGCAAAATTGGATCGTGACAAAGATGATATTAAGTATCTATATGATAATCATACCTTTGATTTGATTAAGGTACCTAAAGATAGAAAAGCTTTGAGAAACAGGTGTATTCAGGGTGAAACATGAATATGGTAATCCATTCCACTATGTAACACTATATTTGTTGTAAAGGGGTTCAATAAGAAAAAGGGAGTTGATTCTGATGATATATTCTTTCCGGTTGAGAAGATGTTATCTATTCGCATGGTTCTAGTCTTAGTTGTAAGCCTAGATTTAGAGGTTGAGCAAATGGATGTTAAAATGCTTTTCTTCATGATAACTTAGATAAAGAAATTTATATGGAGCAGCCAGAAGGTTTTGAAGTCAAGAAAAAGGAGAATTATGTTTGAAAATTGAAGAAAAGCTTGTATGATTTGATGTAAGCTCCCAAGCAGTAGTACATGAAGTTTAGTTCTTTTATGAGTCAACCAGGCTTGAAGAAGACTTCTTCATATAACTGTGTTTTTGTGCAGAAATTCTCTCATGATGACTTTATTATTATGTGGCTTTATGTTGATGACATGCTTGTTATTGATCATAATGCTTGTAGGATTAATAATTTGAAGCAGGAGTTGAATAAGTCTTTTGCTATGAAAGACATATGATCAGCGAGATAGATTCTTGGCATGCAGATTATCCATGACAGAGAGGCAAAAAAGTTATAGTAATCACAAGAGAAGTACATTCAGAAAGAACTCTGCCTTACACTCTAGGTAATTTTGGAATGTAAGAATTGGGCAATGATAATGAGGTTGAGGTATATGGAATTGACATAGATTTCTTGAAAAGTAACAATAGTTCAAGATTAGTTCTCAACAATGTCAAGCATGCTCTAGATGTCCTATGAAACTTATTTTTTGTGGAAAAACTTAAGGATGGGGTTATTTTAATACACTTGGTGTTGGCCAGTGGAATCTTACTAAAGGTTAAATGGTTGTGGCTCAAGGTGACAAGTTGTATGACTTGTATGTATTTTAGGGCTCCACTTTTAGAGGCTTAGTGAACTTCGTGGAGAATTATACTTCATCAGAGTTATGGCATAAAAGACTGAGTCATATGAGCGAGAAGAAGATTAAAAGTTTGGCTACGAAGAATTTTCTTTTTGGAGTGAATCCAACAAAGTTAAATAAATATGTTAATTTCTTAGATAACAAAAAGGAAAGAGTTTCTTTTTAGAATCGTCCGCCTTCAAGAAAGCTTAATTTGATGGAGTTGGTACATTCTGATGCGTGTGGTCCTCTTATGATAAAGTGTCATGTTGGTGCACTTTAGTTTGTAACCATTACTGATGATTATTCTCGCAAACTCTAGGTGTTTCCTTTGAAGTCCAAGGATTACGTACTTGATGTATTTAAGAGTTTTCAGGCCTTGGCTAAGAAACAAATAGGAAAAAACTTAAATGCATCCACTTAGATAATTATGGTAAATATATTGGTCCTTTTGATAGATATTGCAGAAAAAATGGTATATGACATCAGAAAACTAACTGCTTCAAGGAATCCTTGACTAAATGGTTTAGCAGTGAAGATGAACAAAACACTAGTTGTGAAGGTTAGATGTATGCTTTCAGATGCTAAGCTTCTAGATTTCTTTTAGGTAGAAACACTTAATACTGCTACTTATGTTATCAATTTATCTCCTATTGTTTCTTTGGATGGTGATGTTCCTGATGGAATTTGGTGTGGTAATAATGTTTCTTATGATCACTTGAGAGTCTTTGGGTGCAATGACTTTGTGTATGTTCCTAAAGATAGTAGGATAAAGTTTGATATTAAAACTAAGCAGTGTATCTTCATTGATTATGGTCAAGATAATTTTGGCTATTGTTTCTATGATCCAGTTGAGAAGAAACTTGTTAGAATTTGTGATGTTGTGTTCTTTTGAGATCAAACCTATGAAGACTTTGACAAGGCTAAGAAGTTTGATTCTCAGAGCAGTGAGAGCTTAATTGTTTTTGATCCATTTCCTTTTACTACTTCACATTAAAGAAGTCTTCAAAATAATAAAAATTAGGTTGACATTGAAGATGGTGATCATGTTCAAAATGACCAGTATGTTATTGATTCTCCAGTGCAAGATGATATAGTTGTGGAAAAACCAACTATTACTGATGCTCCATAGAATTCTCTTAGAAGTCTACTAGAGGTAAAACAACTTCTTCTTGATATTCTCCCAATGAGTGTACTCCTAACTGACAACGGAGAACATGAGAGTCTTGATGAGGCCATGAAAAAGTGAAGAAAAAGAAATGCGGTTTGATGCTATAAAAGATGAGATTAAGTATCTATATGATAATCATACCTTTGACTTGATTAAGATACCTAAAGATAGAAAAACTTTGAGAAACACGTGGGGTGAAACATGAATATGGTAATCAATTCCACTGTGTAACACTAGATTGGTTGTAAAGGGGTTTAATAAGAAAAGGGGAGTTGATTTTGATGATATATTCTTTTCGGTTGTGATGATGTAATCCATTTGTGTGGTTCTAGGCTTAGTTGTAAGTATGGATTGAGAGGTTGAGGAAATGGATGTTAAAATGCTTTTCTTCATGATAACTTAGATGAAGAAATTTATGCGGAGCAGCCAAAAGGTTTTGAATTCAAGAAAAAAGAGAATTATGTTTGAAAATTTAAAAAAATCTTGTATGATTTGATGCAAGCTCTTAGGCAGTGGTACAGGAAGTTTAGTTCTTTTTATGAGTAAACTAGGCTTCAATAAGACTTCTTTAGATCACTATGTTTTTGTGCAGAAATTCTTTCGTGATGACTTTATTATTATGTGGCTTTATGTTGATGACATGCTTGTTGTTGATCATAATGCTTGTAGGATTCATAATTTGAAGCAAGAGTTGAACAAGTCTTTTGCTATGAAAGACTTATGATCAGCGAGACAGATTCTTGGCATGCATATTATCCATGAAAGAGAGGCCAAAAAGTTATAGTTATCACAAGAGAAGTACATTCAGAAAGTATTTCACAGGTTCAACTTGGATAAAGCTAAGGTTGTCAGTACACCTTTAGCTATGCACTTCAAATTGAGCATGAAGCAGTGTCTTTCTATTGATAATGAGAAGAAAGATATGAAGAAAGTTCCTTATGCTTCGGTGCTGGTAGTTTGATGTATATAATAATTTATACAAACCAGATATTTCTCATTTTGTTAGTGTTAGTCGTTATATTTCTAATCTGGAAAAAGAGCATTGGAATTCTGTGAAATGGATTATGAGATATCTCTATGGCAATTCTAGTATGTATTTGTGTTTTGGAATAAGAAAGCCTATACTTTATGCTTACACTAATTCAAATAGTTCTGGTGATATTTATACTCGTTAGTCTGCTTCAGGCTTCTTGACTATTTTTGTAGGCGAAGCTTTGCCTTAGCAATCTAGATTGCGAAAATGTGTTTCTCTATCTATTACAAACGTAATATTATTGTCGTCGTTGAAGCTTGTAAAGATATACTTTGGATGGAGATATTCTTAGGGGAACTTGGTTGTGCTCAAGAAAGGTATGTGCTTTATTGTGACAGTCAAAGTGCCATTCATCTTGTCAAGAATTCTACATTTCATAGTCGGTCTAAACACATAGATGTGAGATACCATTAGATTCTAAGTTACTTTAACTTTAGAAGATTCATATTGATGATAATGGTTCTGATATGATGACTAAAGCTTTGCAAAAAGATAAGTTTCAGCATTGTTGCATGATCGCCTGGATGACCGTCTCTACATAATCGGGAGGGGGAGAATTGTTGGGATATGGATGTTTTCTCCTTCCTATATCGATAAAGAATGCCCAATCTAGACCAAACACTATTTCCTATGGTTCCACTATCATGGTGCATATATAAGACATTTTTAGATTTTATTTTCATTCAACACAAGAGTTTTTCAATGGCCACAAACAAATAAAAATAGAGAGAGGAAGTGCAAAATTTTCTGCACAGTTTTAGCCCTAACAGTCATTTTCAGGTTGCTATTTTCGCTTTGTTTCTTGTCCGATTGAGATGAACTTTAGACATCACGTTCCTTTTAATATTTGATTAGGAACTGACAAAGAATGACTTGAAGTCTTGTAGCTCCAGATTTTAGATCCTGAACAATAACTGCATTTTTGGGTGTTTTTGCTCTTTTGTTCTCTAGTTTTGGTGCATTCTTATTTTGTCGTTGCTCTTGGCTTGACACTTTATTTGTGGTCATTTTGGAAAACACTTTATTTGTGGTCATTTTGGAGAACACTTTGTAACTCTTGGTTGATTATAGTTAAAACTTTAGTCCCGTAGTTTTTTACTCTTCATAGTGAAGGGTATTCCACCTAAATCTTGGTGTCTCGTGTGTTTTATTTTTATTTGTATTGTCATATTTCCTTTGGTTGATATTCTTTTTGCCCTATTATTATTGTACTTGAATTTATTTGTCTTCTCTTGGTTCAAGTAGAAGAAAAAATTTAGACTTGGATATTCTTTTGTAATTACCGAGTTATGCACTTTTGTGCGTGTGACCTGTGTCTTTTCCCAACAGAGGAGAGGCTGGTTAATGCATCTATGTAGTTGATTTCTTGCTTATTTAGTGGACTGGTGGAAGTCAGAATGTCTGGAGGTATAGGTTGAGGATCGGCACGCGCTGGAGCAGAAGCCACTGGCGAGGCCATTGTGAAGTGATTTATGAACTAAAGGACCAAAATTTTTTTAGCAACTGTCTTTTGTGCGAAGAGTGTTTTAAGATACAAATATTTTAATAACCAGGGGAAAAACTACGCCGGTACACATAACATGTTGCACGACAACTGAGGAAGAACAACATAACATACAGAACGGACGTCTCTCTTTCCTAGTTACTCCAATGTCAACTATGTTTCTTATTATAAGTATATGGAAGTATACATTTATTCTTATCTCATGGTTTAAACTACATAATACAAAATGAAAAGACATATTTACGCTTTCTGGATGCATTTATTGCTGTTGATTTTCACATTCATCCATAAAACAAGAGCAGGACCAAATCAAGATCCTATCTATCCCTTTTTAGAATACCATGGCAAGTTCTTGTCCTATCGGATAACCCTCCCTCATAAAAAAGCAAGCAAGTTCGAACCCGTGCGGTCCAGACACATAACACATTGCACGACAAGTAAACAAAAACAACATAACATACAGAATACGTGCCTGTTTCCTTGTCACTCCAATCTATGTTTTCTATTTTAAGTACATGAAAATATACATGTATCCTGATATCATGGTTTAAACTACGCAATAGAAAATCAAAAGACATATTTGTGCTCTCTGGATGCATTTATTGCTGTTGATTTTCATACTTGTCCATAAAACGAGAGTGGGACCGAATCTAAGATCCTATCTTCCCAGTGCAGGTCCGGCACAACTTTTCCTTTTGGATAACCCTCCCTCATAAAAAAGCTCTAAAAAGAAGTAAAGCTACTTAATCCTCATCCACGTTCCTTTGCCCTTTGCTTCTTTTCTCCTTTTTACTTAATTATTCGGTACAGTTAAAATATTTCATGAAAACAATCAGTCAGCCATCCCTTTTACCTCCATTTTTGTTGTTTTCCTGCCATATAACTTTTATTTCTGGGCCACCTTGTCCTTACTGGCAGTACGTATGGATATTCATGTGCATGACACATTCACGATCTAGTCATCAAAGTAAATCAACCACTTTACTTGGTGCCAGATGGGGCCCTCAGTGTGCTGGAAAGAAAAGTGGTGAAAAATCTCTTTGTAATTTGCCATCAGATATTCTTACTTTGCTCATCTTGTCTTCGCACCAATGCAACTGTTCATCATTCACTTGGCTCATTCTCAACACCCTTGACACTAATTTCAGGTCTGTTAAGGACATCAATATCTCCATCTCTTCCTCTTCTCTCAACCTTCTTTTATTCCTCAAGCACTTCCCGGATCGTTGTAAATCTTTCACCTTTGATTTTTTCTGCGCAAAGATATAAAATGTTTAAGTTTTGTGCAACGATATAAATTTTTTAAACTATATATATTTAAAGAGGAGCCTTGGAGTAAGTGGTGAAGTTGCTATCATGTGACGAGCAAGTCATAGATTCGAGCGTTGGAAATAGGCTCTTGAAAAATATAAGATAAAATTGCCTATAATAGGCCCTTGTGGTTGACTCTTTCCCCAGAGCCCACGCATAACAAAAACTCAGTACATTCGACCGCCTTTTATATATAACAGTTACTATAATATAAAATTATTATTTATGAGGTGAAATAATGGTAATTGACGATACACTATCACATTAGACTGCATTTTGTAATGAATTCTTTACCCTGTTAGGACCTTTATATACTTAAATACTATAAACAAACAATAGTATGATTTAAATTTTATACAAAAATAGCACTACTCAAAAATTGCACACTATCAAGTCATTTTAAAGTCAATCAAATGTAGCTATTGATTGGAAACAAAACTATACTGATAATGTAATACAATCCTTTTTACTCTATCGCGTATATATTATAATTACCCAAATTATAACATTAAATCCCAATATAATAAGATATAGAGTAGTTGTGAATTTCAATACAGAAATTTTATTGAAAGAATAATTAATGAGAAGAATAATATAGTGTTTAAATACTTGCCTTATGGTTTACTTTCTTTAGTAAGAGGAGGAGAGTTGCATCAGCTGAACCTCTTCTTTTTCTCCTAAGGAAAGCTGCCATTAATATTTGGCAACGATTCTCCTTGTCTGCCTTTAGGAAATTCATAAAGGTTCTGATTGCTTCTTTCATTATCTGAATAAATGAATCCGAAGATATCCTTGAGCAATAATATTCCTGCCCTTTATCCTCCTCTGAATCTAATTATAATAAGTAAACAACATAATTACGTAAGAATAAGGTTTCTAACTGTATATTCCATTCATAAACCAAACAACCGATTAATATTTTTTTTTTCCCTAATAAACTTTAGAGAACAAATAATCATAGCCAAGTTAACATTATATTCTCAATCCAAATTTTAGTATGCACTAGTAATCCATTTTGAATAATATGTAAATTGATCCAATTGATTGTCATGGTGCGGTCCACCCTGGTCATCAAAATAAATACCCAAGGTCACGGTCACTCTTTTCCTAATTCTATAATACATCTATAATACAATATAAACAAATGGAAATGTAATTTTGTTGAACATATATTATTGAACATTGACTTTTTATACGTATACTGTATTACCTCGATATTCTGGAACTTGAAGCAACTTAGGAGCTAAGCTTCTCATCCTAGCATAAATTTCTGGTCTCCTTCCATTTTCATACGGCTCATTTTCAACGTATCTTTGTAAAAGGACTTGAAACTGTTGAAAATTCTGTGCTACATAAGCCGGACAACCTGGGTCGTCCGTTTCCTTATTGTTATTATGGGATGCTCGTAGGCGTTGGAAGTATTTGTAATTCCAACTCAGAGCTTCCCATGCTAAGCATACCTGTGCTACGTACGCCACCTCCAGTTCATGATAAGGGTCGTCTTGTGATGACTTCTTATTCCTGCTTGTTCCCAGTTTATGAACAATCCTATCAGATATGGATCTCGGACACGCTTGAAAGGATCTTAAAGATTCTGAAAATCAAATGAATTGGTTGTTTTATTACTCCTTCAATTGTAGACTGCTCCAAATCCAACATTAGAAATATAACTTTTTCCATCTTTTTATTTTTTGAACAATTTAACATACTTATGATTCACTATCATTATATTAAGTAAAGTTGAGCCGCAATACGTGGAATTAACCCAGAAAACGATAGAAATTACCAGTTTCATGTAGTTTTTGGGCACTAATTCTATCAAAAAACAGCATTTCTTCATCATATTTTTGGAAGATTGTGTAAGACTCCCATTTGGGGCAACTTCTCCTTGATGAAGAAGAAAATGGATCATCAGTCGTTGAGTCTTTAATGGAGCTTCTCCACTCAGAGGAACTCTTTGAAGTAGAACCATTTGTACAAGAATCACCAAATATTTCATCCTCTTCCTTTTCATGCACAATTTGGAACATCTTCTTGCTCTCTAACTTTGATGATGCTGCATTAACAAATATATTTTCTTCTCTACACAAATTAATCTCTGTCACTTTCTTGTCCTTAACCACTTCCCTGTAAAAATTTCCTGTATCATCTAACATAACAAAGATATATAATTAACCATCATTATGATTAACATAACTGGCCTTTTAAAAAATAAATTTAATTTGTAAAACAAGATAACAGTAGTACGTACCTTGATTTCTGTCTTTATCTATCATGTTCGTTAATCCATTTGTCTTCAAGTCCCTGGGAAAAGATGAGGTGGGCCCAACTTTGTTGTTTTCAGAATAACAAGAAAAATCAGAATCTTCATCTATCTCCTTAACTTCCACTTCATCATCAGTATAAGTAGATTCTAAATCCAAAACTGAACTATAAATAGACTCTTCTTCATCAGTGCTACAACTTTCTTCTATATCCTTCTCAAAACCAAGAAATTCATTATCTACCAAATGATTTTCTTCCATTCGCTCAGCATGATTATCATTTTTATGACAATACTCACTTTCTTCATCATCAGAAAATTCAGCAAAATCATATCCATCTTGATTCCTACAAAAAAAAAAAAAAAAAAAAGAAGGGACCACAATAATATATTCTTTCTGGTCAAGATGTAAACAAAAGAATTAAAACATTAAGGGAAAAATTACAAGTACCTCCAGATAATTGGATTTCCACCAAAGAAGTAGAAAATTTTGGCTAGTAAAATGGAAGTAAAATAGGTGAAGAGCAGGAAAATCTGAAAAGTGCTAGAGATATTGTAGAACAACTTAGCAATACATTCTTCTGAACATTGCATTTTTTTTTTTCCTCTCTCTTCTATAAGGTTGAAGGATCACAAAGGTTTTTGAGTCTCTATCGATTTTTGCACAAAGCAAAGTAGCACTAATAAAAGGTGTGAACTTTAATAGCTTTCTAAAATTCTTTATTTGTCACAAGATGGACTGTTGCTTTTCTCATGGAGTGTACTTAAATATCCTTATGCTTACACTGATTGTTTGGTGTCAAATACGCGCTATTAAAATTAGTTAGGTGGTTGTAATATGTACAACGCTTTATCAAATATTGCATGAAAATTCTTAATTTGCTACCAAAATACAAAAGTACTTTGCTTATATTTTTTTTTTAGTCATACATTCATACTACCTTTGCGGCACGTGCACGTATATGGCGAAATAAGTATTACACAATTTATAAAATAAAATGAATATAATTAAAACAAATCTTCTCCAGACCATTCTTACACCAAGAAAGCTCCTGTAATGTTTTCTTGAAAAAGCAAACTATCGCCGCAAGGACAATATTTTATTAGTTAAATCAAAAGCCCACACGTCCCAAAATTCCTTAAGGTCGTGATCATACCTATCTCATTCCCCTGTGGTATGTAAGCCTAACTCACAACTAACATCAATAAAATCAAATTAAAACTTAATGTAAAAACAAGAATATAAGATAGAAAATAAAGGATGCTAGATAACAATGATAAAACTAAACGTGTCACCTGGGCCGTTCCGGGACGGGTCAATTCGGACCGACCCAACTCAACTCAACCCAACCCAACCCAACCCATGTAAATAGTATCCGAGCCAATCCATCCTGAATAGTGATTTCGTTTTACAAAAAATAAAATTAGACGCGTTTAATTAGTACAAAATATATATTATATAGTTCAAATTTTAAATTAGTATGAATATACAAGGGTTATTATAATATTTACATATAAAAATAAAAACTAACGAGTA
>JBDJHY010000014.1:10248194-10258567 GCA_039654485.1 Withania somnifera | reverse complement strand
AAAAATAAAAAAGACTAAAATAACCCTAAAACCTAATATATGCTAATATTATCTACATGGTATCGAAACCATACCCATACGTTGTCTTTTGGATTTTATTTCAAGATCGGTTTATTGATAAATTCAATTGGTTTTCATGTATGGATTTCAATGGTCGTGCTATTAGACTGGGAATAGAGTTGTTGAACCGATCTAATTAGAGGGTGTGGAAGACATGTATGGAGACATACCTTGTGGGTGAGGATTTATGGGATGTTATTAATGAGAGTAACACAATTCCTCCCATCGATGGACCGAAAAACAGCAACGCATACAAGAAGTGGAAGCAGGTTAATGTAAAGTCAAAGTTCATTCTGAAGAGGTCCATCTCCTCCATCTTATTTGACCATATTATAAGGGGTAAATTATCTCATTAAATATGAAGGACCTCGATATGTTGTTCAACAAAAAGAATGAAGCTCGCTTGTAAATGTTAGAGAATGAATTGGCGAACACCATTCAAGGCAATCTTTCTATCATATAGTATTTTTATAAAGATTAAGAACTTATGTTCTGAGATCGGTTTATTGAATGAGGATGAGACTATATATGAAGAAAAAATGACAAGAATTATCGTTCGTGATCTAAAACCTGAATATATTTCATTTGTGACATCGATTCAAGGATGGGCTCAACAACCATCCTAGGAGGAATTTAAAAATTTGTTATCGTCACAAGAGTTACTAGCCAAACAGTTGGCTGGTGTATTTGTTAAAGATGGGTAAGGAATTGACCTTTTAGCTGATAAGAAGAATTTTAAAGGAAAAGCAACAAGATATAGGTCATACTCTCGATTTTAAAGTAGTTTAAGCTCGTCAGAAAAAAAAAAGAGTCTATTAATAGCAATAAAACTCTCAAATTTTACCGTTATGGTAAAATAGGATACATAAAAAGGTATTGCCGAGTCAAAGAAAGTAATATGGAGTAAACTGAGAAATCAATTGAAGAAGAAGACAGGGGAAGGTGTCTCCTAGATGAGACTCCAGAGATAGATGACTCTGATAGAGACTGGATTGCGGATTAAGGATATAATGTCTATCATGTGGAGAAGGAAGACATTGGTGTCATTAATAAGAAGCAAGAAAGTTTTGAAGATCTTCAGACTAGTGACATGGTAGATACTATCAAAAATATTAAAGAAGCGGATCCTGAAGCTGGCAACAAAAGTCTGGACGTAAAAGGTGTTGAAGTAGATCCTGAACGGGCAGAGTCAGAAACTATATATGCAAGTAGTGACCTTTTTGAAGAAAGCATTAATGGAGATGAAATGGAAGTTAAAGTCTCTGATCAATCATTTTCCATGTCAAGGTCAATCACTAGCATAGAGAAAATATTAAGGCAAATCGAGAAGATGAAAAAGCAGACCTTGAAGGAAAAATTCAGGTGAAGAGCTAGATGACATAATTTTTAGAAGCTCCAAAGCTAACAAATAGTTTATTGAGAAGTTGGAAAGGGAAGTTGGTGGTGAATGTTTTGTTGGTTCTGAGGCTTCAAAGTATATCGATGATTAGATCATCATACAATCAAATAAGGAGGCTAAAATTGATAATATTTCCTTATATTACAAACTTGCATTAGAAGGAGCATGTTCTAAAGTCTTGAACCCCAGAGTTTCAAATTTGTCATCACGGGTGTTTCACCAAATAGTTCAGCAGGCAGGGAGCTAAGAGAAATGAGGATCTTAGGAACTCGACGACACAAAATTCTTCAAGGAGATGACTCACTTGGAAGATCGACAGAAAATATTTTGAAGATGGTACGTCTCAGAGTTGAACAAGTTTTTGATGCATATTCACGTTTCTCTGCATGATAAATCAATGAAAAAAATCTTCAATCATTTGAATAAGCAAGAGAAAGCAAGAAGAAAGTGCTAAATTTTTCATCAAGGCATGGTTCAAAGCTTAGTTTGAGTTTTTCCGCAACAAGATTAGGGTAGTTTCCAAAAAAACACTTTAAGGGGGAGTGTGAAAAATATCTAAAATAATTTTTTGAAAGAACAAAAATAATATATATTAAGAAGAATCTAGAAATCTTTAAAGGTAGTGTGTTTGATATATTTGTACCTAGGAAAAGTTTAGATATTAGAGCATTAGATATGTAGGAAGATATTTCTAGAAGATGGTAGAATTACCTAACTATATTGTATCTAGAACTAGATGTAGAAACTTCCACATGTAACTATAAATATGAGAAGTCTTGTACATTTGTAATCAACAATACCTAATCTAACTCAAGAATTCTTCTTCCATAACAAAGCTTTCTTCCAAAGTATTCCTTCTCTATTTTTAGTTTCCTCTTTTTTAGTTAAATCTTTCGATCATAATTAACAATTTTTGGCTAGCAGAAGGGCTTCCCCAATTATAACTTTCTTCTGTTATTCTCTATAATATAGCCATGTGGAAGGATTAAAAGCGGAGGGGCTCCGTATAGTTTTGGGGTCTAACGTTGTGGTTGTTCCCTCTCCTTTCAGTCGAGTGACTTCGTACCTATCCTTACCGAGAAAAAGGATTATACTTATTAAAGAGTAATACACTATAATTTATGTTCAAATTTACCTTTTTATTGAATTAAAGTTAGATCAATAGATATTATATATTATTAAGATAGCTTTTTGATATTGAATTATACTTTTACTATAAACTTCAAAGGATGGTGGAGCCTGGCCTCTGTCCTGGCCAGGTTTCTTGTATGTTGGTGCTCTGAGTGTGGGGACTCTTCAAATAGGTATTACATGAAATGTGTAAAGCACAAATTGGAGGAGATTATTAGATTCAAACTCTACTGCACGAGAAAGATAAAAAAAAGGAAAACTTTTTCCAATTGTTCTGTATCCTCTTCGTTATAAGTGTGGCACGCTACACATTCATAACAGAGATTCTACTAAATACGGCTTTCAGACACTCATAAGACACTTGAACCTAGTGCTCTGATACCAAATTTTTCATGTCCTGAATCTACACCCTGGATGAGACATATCACGTAGAATCGTAAGATGGACCCAAGTGTACCCTTGAATCTGGCACACACTATATTAGTCATGAAAAGTTGGGCTAAAGTAGTAATATAAATATCATGGGAAAAAATCAAGATGATAATACTATTGATAAGCTATAAAGTTTGGTGATATAATATGTCTGAATACTAAGCACAACCATAGTCTAAAATCCTTAAACTACTAACTAATCAGTTGTTGGGACAAGTCTCCAACTAATCTGAAATAAGTACTAAAAGTTGACATAAAAATGTAATAATAGAACAAGTATGAATAATCCATTGTCCTTGAAATATGAGGACTCACCATTGTAGTATTAAAATGTAAGAATTCGAGTCAGGCCTGAGTATGGGGAAGGATAATCGAATCTATATCATGAGACAATGCAACACACAAATATATAGTTAGTACTTGGAATGTACTGAGTATATGAGAATGCAATGTAAATCATGATAAAATATACTAAACTAAACCTAAAATTAAACTTAAGTATACTGATGCAAAAGATGCAAACCTGGTATACAATATTTTCACAATTTACCAAAATAACGCACTGAGAAGAAAAATGCACAAAAAAGACTGAGTTTAATATTTGGAAGTAAATTGATAATTTATAAATTTATAAGTACTGTAAATTTGACTAAAGCTGAACATAGTGGGAGTTTCTCTAAATGAAAATAACTGTCTGAGCATACACGGAGTCCAACGTGTTTTCGAGCTGGTGGATGTACTATACCTGAACAAAGGTATATGACCTGATTTTCGTAAATCAACTAATCGAACTAAAACTTATAAGCTAAGATTAAATAGTGACAATGTAGTTCTAGGGTTAGGGTTTTTTGAAACTTAAACCTGCTTGCTGCTAATACTACTCTTAAAAACTGAAAACCGATTGCTCATACCACTAAAAATTGACCATGAGAAGTGAAACCATATTTGAGTACCCCCATTGTTCATGAAAATTGAGTATGACTATATTAAAGTTTAATGTTTGACTTAGAGAAATTGGTTTCTTTATAGTCATGCAAAATTTTTATCTGAGCTTGAAAATTAAGAGTCTTAAACACATTTACAAAACTATTATGAGTTATCTTAAGTATTTGCAAAGTCAATGAAATTATATATTTTTGGACTCTAAATAAGTTTATTCACGAATCAAGTATAAATTCTAAGATACTGTTGTAGTCATTATTGTCAATTCATAGAAATTTTGAAAGTATATGTAATCTCACAAGAAAGCATGCAAAATCATAGAACGACATGTAAATTCACAAAGTTATAAATTTTGAAAATGAAATATACTATTGAAACTAAATTTTGCATGAACATCATAATCAGGGATGAACCTGAATACTAATACACAAACTATACGAGAATACTGAAGTTTTAGGTCCCAAGGATGAAAAATAGTCCTTACTGAAGCCATATGTACCTAATTTTGAAGATCTTGAACTGATTATGCTGATAGAACTTTGAGTTCTTGAACTTGGAGATAAAATCCTAGCCTTGAGAGTCAGAGAGGATGAATAATAGAATTGTACGTATTTAAGGGGAGAATAAGGTGAACTTGTCGTGAAGTTATTTAAAACTCTTCTTGGGAGGGTCAAAATACAGTAGTTTTTTGGTG
Source organism: Withania somnifera (assembly GCA_039654485.1). Classification (NCBI taxonomy): domain Eukaryota; kingdom Viridiplantae; phylum Streptophyta; class Magnoliopsida; order Solanales; family Solanaceae; genus Withania; species Withania somnifera. The sequence goes on along the minus strand of JBDJHY010000014.1, from coordinate 10,253,909 downwards.
AAAATCCTTTAAAATTGACCACTCTACCCCTAAATAAATGAATTTTAAAACTGAAAATTTGAGGTCCAGTGTCAGGTTGACAGACCGTCGATTGGTTCGTGGTCTTGTTTGTGATTTTGACTTTTCTACTATTTAAGGTTGACGATGAATTTGATAGGACATCGACTGGAATGACGGTGTTGACCCACCCATTGACTTTAAAGACTAAATTTCTAGTCTTCTATCAATCCCATGAGAAAAACTACCCAAAAGTGAAGAATATCAAGAAGCACTGGGCTCGAAATCGGCATAAAAAGACAGAAAAACAAGTGTAAGTATAAAAATAATAATACTCAGCAGCATTCTTGTCTGACCTTAAATAAAGCAATGACGAGAAATTCCAATTTCACGAAAACACTCAACAACTACAACCTGCACTCAGATAATTTTCAGCAAATAATTTGAAACAGATATATCAATTTTCAAATAGAAAGTACAATAACAACTCAAATAAACCTTCAATGAACCAATGACTGTCAAACAAGTACCTAAATTCAGATAATTCAAGTGAAATTAGATCATCGGCTCAACAAGTAGACATTGTTATAAATAATGAGCTTAATAAGATACAATATCTCAAAACATCTCACCCAACCGATCAATATCATCAATTAGGACGGATAAGTCAACAAATACACCATGTCAATGCAATGTATAGTCAAAATGATGCATGTTAGCCCTATTTGTACATGTTTGTTGTCTATCAGGAGTCAGTCAGGACCCATAAGGAACTCACGCCGTATATGTACCCATCCAAACCATTTACGAATGGACCATATTTAATCTAATTGCCCGAAACTATTTTTCTTTGGGTCTTATCATATAATATCATCATTTTTCTTGCCTTTCTTTTCTTTTATATTACAGTTCGTCACTTGTCTCAGGAGTCTTATTTCCATATCGGTGTTAGCTATCATCAAACAAGCAAGTTATGCAATTCATGAAATGATAACTTCAAATCAAATAATCCACATAGGTCCTTACACGGGTGATCACAAGTGAAATGTCAAGTCAATTCAATAAAGTCCCTACTCGAATAAATCATAAGTATAGTATTATGATAAGTCAAATAGCCCCCTATAGGGGTATCATAAGTAGGATATTGTATCAAGTTAAATAAACTCCACACAGGCAACATAAATAAATAATCAAGTCCTCAATTCATGATAATTAAGTAATGAGAATGGTTAAACAATTTTTTTTACTTTAGCTCATCATGCTAGTCACTAGTAATCGGGTGAATACCCGTCATCTCAGCCACACAGGCATCTCCAATGAACCCATTACTCCTAATTACACATAACTACCACATAAGTACATAAATATTTTGTAAAGAATGCATTGAACCTCAACTTACCTTAACCCAAAGTCAAATTAATCAAACTTTCGCTTTTGCCTTTCGTAGGACCTCCAAACACACAAAATCTTATCAAATACTGATTACTCATAAGAAAATTAAACTATTAACACACATTGATAAAGTTTAAAATCAGGCTCAAAAAGTCAACCAACAAGTCATACTCGAAATTTTCTTTGATAATTTATGTTACACATAACTTTGGGAATTCAAATATTAAATTTTATTAAAATTTGAGTTAAAATCAAACTTCAATTAATATTTTTAAATTTAGATAAAAAACCCTCAATTTGAATTTGAAAAAGTCTAGAAACGAATAATGGAATGATGATCAAGGTGTTGAAAATAGATAGATTTTGAAGTTCGAAGCTTACCAAATGATTAAATCTTCAAGACGTTCTTTAAATTTTTTCAAAGAAGCTTTAAAACTTCTATTCAAATTGATTTAGCAAAGTGTAAATTTTCAAATAAGAAAGAAATATCTAAAAAATGCCTTTATAGCATATTGAAAATAAAAAACAGAGGATTACCCCTTATTAAAACAACACATATTTTTCAAAATCAAGTTCTGCGAGTCGTCCCATAACCCGTGGAATCACTTCCTTGAATCATGAACCGACTTGTGATTCCCACAAGAAAAAAGACCAAGTGAGGCTTCACTCCAAGAGTCAACTCACAATTTGTGAAATTAATTCCACATATCGTATTATTGACTCATGGTATGATTTCAACACTTCCTCACCCTCGTCCTTACTTCATGATAGAGATCACAACTCCTGGTATCTAGTAATGACTCTCAAAGTCATTTTTCTGATTTTTGTGCATTTTGACTATTTTACCCTACCTATAGTTGCATTATTCCATACTTAAGATTTAAAAAATTTTGAGTTTTAAAGATTTGTAAAATATAGAACTCTAGGGGTCATTTGGAGTTTGGAACCTTGAAACGGAAATCTGTTAGCTCCACTAGCTCTGAAATGTTAACTTTAGTCTAGTAGCACCTTCATTTTCTGTTTTAGCCTATTCATGATGAATTTGGGTTATTTGACGGGATAAAGTTGAGTTTCAGGGAAAATGATTGACTTTTATCAATATTCGGACTTAAAGCTCCCTGATTGAAAATTCAATAATTTCATTAGATTCGGGAGATATTTTGGCTTAGAATCAAGTCTATTATATCATCCTTAAGCCCTAGGAGCATTTTGGTTATTGGTGTTTTAGTTAAAAATGAACCCTTAGAGAGTATCCGGTGAAGTATACCTCATAAATATTTTTTAATGGTTTCATTGAGTCTGTAATGTCGAAATCAGTATGATTGTATATATGATTTGTTTCCACGGAATTTCGAGCAAATCCCAAGGGATATTTTAAGCTTTGAATCTTTATAAAAATTATTGTAAAAAACAACATTGAACTGTTATGATCATGTCTCCTTCGCGTTCGTGGAAGATGACCGCATCCACTGGAGGGTGTAGATCATTATTCTCCGTGTTCGTGGCAAAGTGGCAGCGATCGGCGAGGGTTAATTCCTGAGATATCGCGTTTGCAGTGGGGCTCCACGTTAACGGTTGGTACCTAGGCAGTGACTATTTTATATTTTAAAATATGAACTCTTTCATATTTTTCATGCAAACATGAACTAAAACCCCAAATTTGGCAAAGTTGAGAGACAAATTCGAAGATAACTACTGGGTAAGATTTCTAAACTCATTTTCAGCAATTTTTCATCACTTTAACATGATTATTATATAAGGATTGAAGGTATTGAACCCAAAAATTAGTGGTTTTAGACTTGTACTCGAAAAATTATAAAACTCTAAATTTTTACCACGAAATAAATTAATTTTTTTATAAAAATTGATATTAGCTTTTTTAAGTAATGGGTAACATATTTTTACGATAAAGTTCGGGTTTTGAATCCATGGGACTGGGATAAATTTTTTAATAAACATTGATTATTGAGTTTTTAGTGTTGATTTCAGTATTTTCTTGTGTTCTTTGTGATTGAAACTAGATTGTGCACGACTAGAGACCCTTTGAAAAGGAAAAGATCTCGAGCGTTTTGATTCTTCAAAGTTTAAGGGAAGTTGACGTTCTTCAATCTCTTTATAAAGTATTAGTGATAGCTTGCTAGATAATGTGTATTTTGAGGAAGATAATCATATTGGGATTAAAGCATGTCGGGCTTAGAAATAAGGGGATTGTCTGATAATGTGATTTTGTGGTTTATGATTTTGATCAATCTATTTAATTGGTTGAGATACCTTGATTAGTATGAATATATCGGCTAAACGTATAATAAGGATTGCCTTATAATAATTTAATTATTTTGAAATGAATCATTTTGTGGAGGCTAGATGAAAATGAGTGACTTGATGATTATTTACCTTCATGATAAATTGATTTCCATATTGTAACCTGATTTAGTGCCACTGTCCATGCTTGCATTGGTATATGCATATCTATTATTATTTATGCATGAAAAATGATTTATGGAGATGATTTTGGATGTAGGAAGCCGAGGTTTCTAACAGAGACATATTGTTGAGTTACTTTAGATGTTGGTGCCTGAGATTTCTACCAGGTGATGATTTATAACCTGAAGTATCTTTTAGGTATTGATATATAAATATAACCTACCATTTCTGCCAAGTGTTGATGTGTAAATATAACCTGAGGTTTTTTCCAGGTATCAACATATAATGCGTCGAGGTTTCTGTCGGGCATGTATGGGGGAAAATAGAGTAAATATGCATCACGATTATTTATGCATTACATTGTATTTGCATTGAGATTATGTTGATTTTATCATCTACCCAATTGGTGATTTAAGATTACTTATTTATGTTGATGACTTAAGGTTATTTCGAGAGCATTGTTGTCCTGTTTCTTAAAATGATATCTGACTTTATAACCGGTGAGTTATTGTTGGATTAGTGAAACTATATATCCCTATTTCTTGGAATGATATCTGACTTTATATCCGGTGAGTTATTGTTGGACTAGTGAAACTATGTATCCCTATTACCTGCTTTTTCCTCTTGTTTATTAGACTTGTACTATGTTGGGCTGTTGTTTACATATATTTTTTAGTTTGTACTATCGGAAGGTGGTTGAATGTCAGGAATAGTCACTAGTTCTTCATATTTAGACCAGCTAAGGATGTTGTTGAGTACCGTTGTTTTGTTCTCACACTTGCCTTTTCTGCACTTTTGTGTAGGTGCTATAACGGATCGAATTTGAGCTCTTCTCTCATATCTAGTAGCACATTCTGGGACATTCAAAGGTAGCTCCGCTCATTTTTAGTCTCTAAAGTCTCGTTCTTTATTATCTCAATGTCTTTACTTTTCTTGAAAGACATGTTGAGATTCTACATCAACTTTTTATTAATTATTACTTAGTGGCTTTTTTATAGTGGCTACTTGGTTTTAAGTGTAATATAAGACTTTCGGTTAAATATTTTTATTTGTGTATTACTCTCTACATTTATTTTGTCTTTTCTTTATATTACTTATGAGTTAGGCTAACCTACCGCGTTGGGGAGGTAGGTTCCATCACGCTTGAATTTCGAGGCGTGACAAGTTGTTATCATACACCTAGGTTCATAGGTCCCACTGTACATGATACATGTTTAGTAGAGTCTCACGGATTGGTGCGGAGACATCTTATCCTCGAGAGGCAACGAAACTCTAGGCAAAGTATCTCTTACTATTTCATTCCTTTCTAGCATGGTTGATTTGTGTGTGTTGAGTCCTTATGTATTTTGTCAGTAGTTAGTGAGGAAAAGAGCTGCAATTGACAGAAATAATCATGATATTTTGGTGCTCGTTGCCGGAGGTAGAGGTCATCCCATAGCTAGAGCTAGGCTCAGGGCTAGGGAGGAGCCACAGTGAGAGGTTATACTAGAGCTGCTTTCTCTGAGTCAGAGATTGAGAGAGAGGAGAGATATGCACCTCTTGAGTATGTGGCAGGACAAATATTATAGGACATTTTTCTTAAATTCTTAGGGGTTCTGGAAAGCATAGCACAGGGTGGTATGCTGCAGGGTTCCTAGACATGAGCCGGGGTGGAGACCCCAAATCAAAGAGCTATACCAGTGATTCATGATCAAGTGGGGAAGCCTCCAGTAGTTCCAGTTCATGTAGGCCAGCCATCTAGGTTCAAGTTTTGGAAGGATAGCCATCATTGGTTAAGGGATAGGTGGGTCTGCCACCAATCACTCGCAGATTTCATGAGTTATAAACTCTGGGTATTAGGACTGTTGGCACAGTCATATCTAAGATGTTTGACGACCAAAGAGGCAGTATGAGAGATTTTGT
>JBDJHY010000014.1:10188743-10203562 GCA_039654485.1 Withania somnifera | reverse complement strand
AATAGTACTGAATAGCATCCTTGGGTTGGATAGCTAGGTCGTATAGTATCACTGTACCTCTCTTTCGTCCGTTCCTTATCGATATTGAGATGTTGGCACCCGGTTGAGATGGGGCCAAAGTTTATCTTGTGATTTTATATACACGTACAGGATATGGGTGATAATTGTATCATGATTATATGTTTGTGATATCCTGTTGATGTGCCAGTGATTTATTATGTATGTATGGCACGAGAGACCGAGCCTATGGCTCCGATGTGAGTATATTGGGATTGGGAAAGTGTCACCGAGCTATTTGAGTCTTTAAGGCTAATGATATTTTTGGATAATAAAAATAACATAAGTGACTGGATTTTTACTAGTTTTAGACTCGACTTGTAGTCGAGCACCCGGTTATACTATTTTTACTTGATTTAGTCCAGGCTTCACTTCCTGGCACCGGGTATGTAATTATGTAATGATTTTTCTACTTTATGCTGGCACTTGAGTCCGACCCAGACTCGGCAGTGAGTACAGCGCTGGGACTTGAGACCGCCTCGGTACGGCAGTTAGTACAGCTTTTGGCACTTGTTACACTATGGTTCTCAGCTTTTGGCACTTGTTACACTAAATGTAGCAGGTTTTACTAGTGTTGTCCTGGAAGATGCCTGGGATCTTTGTACCAGTAGTGTTCCCCATTTGATTGCAGAAAATCCTCACAAAAAATGTACAATTCAGGCGGCACCCTTGAGTAAACTTCACAGGCATCTTCCAGGACAACACTGATCACACACTGTCTACACAGAAACACCCAATAATTTCAAGCAAAAGCTCAAATAAATCACATTCCATGAATAGTTACATAGTTCACCAAGATAAAAACAACTCTGTACAGCATGAGTCGGTATGTAAAAAGCATCATAATCCAACCAAACTGTGCAATCCGGATAACCCAGTGCTTCATCTAGAATCATCTCACAAAGACGCGATGCTAATAGAACCAACAAGTTGTCAAACATATGAAAGCCAACATTGATTCGTCAAGCATTAGCAGTTTCTCATCTGCAAATAGAAAGCTCATTCTTAAGCATGAAAACTCATCGCGAAAACAATGAAGCAAACTGAACTTTTGAACCATATCCATTTGATAAGGTGATAATACAGCTATTGACCAGAACCCTTTGGCATTTGCTGCACGGTTCATTCTCTTAATCAAATTAAATTTCCTTCAGTAAACACCTTGAAAGAAATACAAGTAAAGATAGATGCCAGACCTTGAACACACACTCCAAAGCACAACATTTGACCTGTCTTTATGCTTCAGTGACATGTCTGAAAATGGTAATAGATTTACTTTGATCTTCTTCAGTGAAGGATTTCATCCTTTCTTTTTCAAGCTTGTTAACACAAGAAAATCAATCACAACCTCATAAAAGGCTCCTCCTAATGGGACATACAAAGTCACAGATGTAAAGTTAGATACCTGCGCTTCTAACTCAGCTATTCTTTGTAAAGATAATTGTTCAACACATGCACGACGTTTGCGTTCTACTTCCAGCAATACAGTCATCTGATATCGCAGTTCAGCCATTTCTTGAGCTAAATCCTCTGTTTCTTCTTTGGCTTTTAGCTTTTCCTTTCTTAGCTCTTCCTGACCATTCAAATTAATGGACCAACAGCAAAAAATAGCGTTAATACTTGGACGAGAATGTTTCTGCAGATGTCAATTACAACAAATATACCTTAAGCCGCTTTACAAGTGATACATAATTTTCTATTTGACCTGCCATTTCCCTCATCTTTTCAGTCAAGTTGATATCTGATGGCCCTTTAGTAGCCAGTTTGATAAGGAATGGACCCAAAATGTCACCACAGCAGCTTCAACAAAAAGAATATTGTGAGACACGATCTAAAAATAGTGGAGAGATGCCTTAGCTTTACTATAATTACAGGTATTCACCACAGAAAGATTCTTAATACAAGCATGGTCAACTACTAGACAATATGCAATCACTTTCTCTAAAGAACTATAAAATGCATCTAAGAAATGCGAAAAACATGAATGACAATTCCATTTATTAGATAATCATACTAAGAAATTACTCTGGAATAAGTATGGTTATTTCACATCATAGCTACTTGTCTCAACCATCCAATCTTAAATTAATTACTTAATGTTAATCATGCATCATCTTAAGCTAATAAGGTAATGGTAGACTAAGATCTGAGTAATGCTCACTGCATACCTAGAAGCACTGTCATCTGCTTTACTTGGGGAGCTGTCATCAGTGTTCGCTAGCCAACCACAAAATAGCTCCTCTACTTTTTCACAAAATGTTTTGGCATTCAATTCAGATGCCTGCAGTTGTTCCTGAAGAGTTTTGTTTTCCTTTTCTGCACTTTCAATAACCTTCTCTGCGTCATGGATTCGAAGTTTGAGGTCATGAATAAGCTCATTCACTGTTTCATCCTGGGATTTCGTAGCTTCGGAAAAATTCTGCTCCACCGCTATCAAATCAAGCTTCATAGTCTCTATTTCAAATTGATGCTCTAGACCTACATATGCTATTGACTCCTCTAGTCTCTCTATGCACAAAGCTGACCCCTCTATCTCTAATTCTTTGTTTTCCAGCTGCTGCAACAAAAATAAGCGCTCAGCATTTGACATTTCCAGCTCTTCCCTTAACCTTGTAACCTCTTCTTCCATATTTTCAAGGTTTGCAAGTTTCAACCTAAGGCTACATACACACTCATTTAGTGAATCGATCTCTCCATTCCTCAAATTCAGCTGATCCTGCAGGTAATCTACAACGAATATATTGGAAATACTGAACCTAAAATGGGAAATCCAAGTCAACTGAATAAAAAAAATTGATATAAAGTCAATATAATAAACGTTGAAGGACTAAACCCCCATTGAACCACGAGATATGGTACAATATTAACCTCTGTTTACCTATCAGGCCAGAAATTCCCTCGAGTTTCGGGCCAAAAGTGCCCCTGATATTAACCTTTCAGGCCAATAATTCTCTTATTTCTAATGACCACACTTAGAAGGTGAATAAAGGGAAATATTGTACCAAATTCTATTGTTTAGGAGCAGTTTAGCCAAATTTTCGTTTAAATAATTTGAAATTACTTTAAAAAATCTTGCCAAATAAATAAAAAACAGCACACACACTCATAATTCAGGATCCAATAAAAATCGCTTTAATTGCCCTATCTAAATAAAGTTATTATTTTTTTGTTGTAAAATTTTCTATCAATTACCTATTTGTCTTTGTTCTTCCTTTTTTTTTTTTTTTTTTTTTGTGTTTTTGGGGGGGGGGTTGTTCTTTGAATCTCCTAATTAGGATATCAGGGATTCACATTTGAAATGAATTTACGTATTCATATTTTCTTTTCTTGTTTGTATTATATTCGTGGAGAGAAAAAGCATAGAGAAAAGAATATTTTCATTCTTTTAGTTTAATTTTTAATTTTGGATATATACATAGAAAAGCAAATGCACACGGTGTTAGTTAGTTACCTAATTATATCATCTTATGTAGAACTCATTGCTTCTTCATTAATAAAATGCGTAGAGAAAAGATTATTTTCATTCTTTTAGTTCAATTTTTAATTTTGAGTATATACAAAGCAAATGCACATAGTGTACTTCGTACCTAATTAAATAATCTTATTGTAGAGCTAATTGTTTCTTCATGAATATTGTCGTTTCTTTCTTTTTTTTTGGAAAAAAAATGCAAGAAGTAATTCTAAGAAAAATAAACACTAGTGGTCCCGCTTTTCTCCGGACTCCGCGCATAGCGAGACCTTCCGTGCACTGGGCTACCCTCTATTGTAAGTTGGGGAAAAATTTTAAAGTTTAAGATTATTGGCAAGATCCAAGAAGAAGAAAACTGAAAGAGGAGAAAAGTGTCGAAGGGACGGACAACTAAAGCTTTGGATATACGCGGGGTTCGGGGAAGGGACGGACTACAAGGGTCTATTATACGCAATCTTAGCCAACATTTTTGCAAGAGGCAATTTCCACGTGACCTCCTAGTCACATAGCACAACTTTACTAGCTACCCCAAGGCTCCTTTTCTAAATTTGCTTCAAGTTTGAGTCCTTAATATCCTAACTAGGAAGAGACTGAGAATTGAATAATAAAAAAAGGAACAAACAAAACATTAGGGTAATTGAATGCAAATTTTCCAATAAAAAAACAATAGTTTCTTTTTAGATGGTGCAAGCAAACAAAGCAGGTATTGAGTTTTAGTTGGATCCTGAATTATGAGTTGGGCCCTAACAACGTAAGAGTTGATTTAAAATAGGCCATTAAAAAGTGCAACACAATTAATAAATTTTTGAATATTATTCCAAGTAAGGTTAGGACAAATATGATTTTTATTATTTAAGGAAAGGATCCTGATATACCCCTCAACTTTGTGATTTAGACTTGATATACCCCTCACTTAAAAAGCGACCCACATATACCATCGTTGTTCAACAAATAGAGCACATTTACCCTTCTTTCCTACAGACTTCCATTTTCCTAATAAAAAAAAGTGTTTTCCTTAGTTTTTAATTAGAAGATTGTCACATGGCTTTTAGAATACAATTCTAACCCATTTCCTAGTGATTTTAGAACCGAGCTTGAATTAACAAAAAAAAAATATTAATAATTCGTTATCCAATTCATGTAGAGGTTGAATCTTTTGTTTGACTAATGGATCTTCAATTTGGTTACCCAACTTTGGTATCAAGACAACAATAATAGAGCAAGTTCAGTTCAAAAATTTCATATCAAAAACGTGAAAAGAACAATAAAAGCTCCCAGGAACGATTACCATGTAACTTTCTGTCTCCTTTCTAGGACCGTAGAATCCTAGTTTTCAGCTCTCTCACTGGTATTAGCCTTCATTTTCAAGCAAACAATAATCACCCATTGTGATTATTACCAATCAACCAAAATTCAAAACACCTACGAGATGGAGGATAATCAAATCTACTTCAATGCAGGTTTTAAGTCCTTTGATATTACTAGATGGGATACCGGAAACACTAAGTGGTACGAATTGGTGGAAAGGAGTCGGAAGTTGATGAGAAGATCATCCACGAGTTAAAAAGCCATGCAGTGGATATACATTTCTTTGAAAGAAGCATCGAAAGAGCAAAAGAAAGAGACCATGAGGTGGAAATTTTCTGAAAGGGTGGATGAACACATCTATACTAAGAAGTATAATGAGCATGGGAGATTTATAAGCATAATTTCATTAAATGGTGGGGGCAGATCTGGTTTAATCATTCCGGAATTGGCATTGAATGCTGGGTGGGTAAAAATTGTTAGAATTTGGAACTAAGGAGAAGGAGAAAAAGAATAAGTTTCAGCAGAGAGAAATTTTTTCATTCATACATTTGTCATACATTCATTCATCATACATGAAACATATTACAAAAAAGGTTATATATAGCTATATAAGCTTCTTCCATAAGCTATTTGGAACCAAGGAGAAGGAGAACAAAAATAAGTTTCAGCGGAGAGAAAAATTTTCATTCATACATTCATTCATCATGTATGAAACATATTACAAAAGAGGTTATAAATAGCTACATAAGCTTCTTCCATAAGCTTCTACTATAAGCTTTTCAAAAATTTATTCTCACAAAACTTCTCCCATAAAACAAAACTGTCATTCCCTATTAAAAGCTATTAAATAAAAAAGATTTATTTAGAAAAATCTTATATTCTAACACTTCTCCTTGAGATTTTTCTTGGAAACTCCCACGATAGCCCTTAGAGCTTCAATTTCTCCATGGGAAGAGCCTTGGTCATAAAGTCTGCAATCTGCTGATCTGAGCTGCAATGAACAAACTTAACTTAATCATTCTTCTCTGCTTGCCTGATAGCATGAAACTTCACATTTATATGCTTACTACAACTATGTTGCACTGGATTCTTGGCCATAGAAATTGTTGACTTCTTGTCAACCTTAATGACAATAGTTTCAATGTAATTTTACTCCAGATCATGTAGCATGTTTCTTAACCATAGAGACAGATTAGTTGCACCAACAATAATGATGTATTTTACTTCTTTTGATAATTAAGCAACGACCTTTTGCTTCTTTGAATTTCATGAAAACATGCCTGAACCAAGTGTAAAAGCATATCCAGAAGTCTTTTTTCATATCATCACTTTCTGCCCAATCACTGTCTGAATAACCATCAATATCTCTTTTTCTTCCCTTCAAAACAAATACCATAATAAACAGTTCCCTTGATATACCTCAACATTCGCTTGGCAATATCAAGATGAACTTGACTTTGAGAATGCATAAACCTCGACAAAAAACTTGTTGCGAACATGAAATCAGGTCTTGTTGATGTCAATTACAACAAACTACCAATTAGACTTCTGTAAACCTTTGGATCAGCCACATCACCTCCTTCAAACTTCGAAAATTTTTCATTGTGAATTAGTGGGGTTCATACATGCTTGCACCTCTCTATCTAGAACTTCTTTAGAATTTCCGATGCATATTTTTTCTGAGAGATAAAGATTTCTTCAGTAGCTTGATGAATCTCCATTCCCAAAAATAATTCATTTCTCCCAAGCGTGACATTTCAAACTTGATCATCATTTCTTGCTTGAACTGGTTCAGCATAGCTTCATTGCTTCCCATCAACAGATGATCATCAACATAGAGTGACAGCACAAGCACATCTCCACCTTGGCCTTCTTCATATATATAAAGTGGCTTCATTTCACTTCTCTTGAAGCCATAATGAATGAGATGATCATCAATCTTGTTGTACGTCTGATTTAATCCATACAATGCCTTTAACAATCTATAAACTTTATGCTCCATTCCTGCAACTTGAAAGCCTTCTAGTTAGTCTACAAAAATCTCCTCCTGCAACAAACAATTTAAAAATGTTGTTTTTAAATCCAAATGATACAAGTTTTAGCTGCCAAGCAAATACAAGTCGTATTATATTATATCTTGAAACAGGTGCAAATGTATCTCTATAATGCAAACCTGCAACTTGCCCATAATCCTCCACAACAAGCCTTGGTTTGTATTTGTAAACTGAACCATCTAGATTTAGTTTGGTTCTATAAATCTATTCCTCCCCAATTACATTTCCACGTTTGGGTTTATCAACCAACTTCCATATGTCATTCTTCGCTATCATACCAATTTCCTCCTAATAGTTTTAATCCAAGCCTCATGTTTTGAAGCTTCATGGTAGATATTGGGTTCTGAGATTGCCACATTACACCTTTCATATATCTCTGAAAGAGACCTTGTCTTTAGAATTAGTGAATCAAGTGAGGATTCCCTGATTCTTCATCTTCTTCCAGATTTCAAAGCCGAATGATTGTGTTGTAGGCAGCGGATGCATTTCTTGAAAACATGCATTTTCTTTCTCAACTTTCTCCTTGTCCAATAAGAATTATTCATCCACGACTGCACCTCTTCTAATGGAAATACTTTTGGTTTGCAAATTGATAATTCTACAACCCTTGGCTTGCAATGAGTATCCAATAAAGATCCCGGTTCACCTTTCGGCTCAAGCTTTGATTATTTTGACCGAAGGAACATGAGAATAGCAAATTGAACCAAAGATTTAAATGCTTGGCAGATGGTCTTATTCCACTCCATGCCTCAATAGGGGTTTTACCATCCACAACTTTATTTGGCATCCTATTTAACAAATAAACTGAAGTAGAAATAGCTTCTGCCAAAAACTCTTGGGCAGTTTCTTTTCAAGAAACAAACATCTAGCCATTTCAACTACAATCCTGTTCTTCCTCTCTAAGACTCCATTTTGTTCTTGAATAGCTTACTGTTAAACTAGTGATCAATTCCCGCATCTTCATAATACTTGTTGAACTCATTTGAAATGTATTCACCACCATTGTCTGACCTCAAAGCCTTTAGCTTACAACCACTTTGTCTTTCAGCAAAAGCTTTGAATTTCTTGAAATCTGAAAATACTTGAAAATTGTTACAGAAAAATATACCTAAGTCATCCTTGTTAAGTCATCAATAAAGAGCATAAAATATTTATATTGGACCGAGGATGATATCTTCATAGGTTCACACACATCTCTGTAAACAAGTTCAAGTTTTTCAGTCGCCCTCAAAGTAGCACTTTTAAAAAATGCTTTCCGGTGAACCTTACTCATTTGATATGATCCACAAACTTCTTTAGAAAGTGAGATCTCTGGTAAATCCTTTGTGAAGACCTTTTCATATATAGACTTTACAGTAGCACCATTAAAATGACCATAACTTTTGTGTCATAACCATGACTCATCCATACTTGCAAAATTTGCACTACAAAATTCTCATCTAAATGAAAGATTTTACCCACCATTTCTACTTTTAACAATCAAACAAGCTTCGGAATCAGAAATCAAGCAATTCTTTTCTTAAAAAACAAGGAATAACCTTTAAACATCATGTAACCAACACTTAGTAGATTACATGCTAAAGAAGGGACATATAACACATCATGTATAAGCTTTGTACCTTGTTTGGTCTGAAAGGCAACTGAGTCGTTTCAATGTGCATCCACCATTTTCCATTGTAACTTTGGTTCTAAATAACTTGTCAAGTGTATGAAACAAGAGATCATTGTATGACATATGACTTGTATACCCACTTTCTATGAACCATGTGAATCTTCCTTTTCAGACTCTTCAATAAAATTTGGTTGCTGAACATGTTGTTGTGGTTGATTCTGCTTGAGCCTACAATTCTTCTCAACATGGCCCATTGTTCTACAAAATCTACATTGAATTGATAGCTTTCCTTCAAACCAGTAATCCTTTTCTTCATGATGGGTTCTTTTACAATTAATGTAGGGTGGAAACTTCCATTTCTTTGAGGATTCATTCCGTGGTTTTCTTCGATACTTTCTCCTTCTATTTTCCTTTACAGACTACTTATCTCTATACTTTGCCTGAAATGCCACTTCTATTTTTTTCATCCTTTATACGTGATCTTTGTTCTTGGGCTTGCAACTTGCTAATCAGTTCTGTTACTAATAAGGTCTTCAAATCACAAGATTCCTCTATTGCTGAAAAATTGGACTCGAACCTTGCTAGTAGGCTTATCATCATCTTCTCCCCCACCTTTGAATCTGGAAAGGTTCCACCAAACAATCTTATTTTGTTCACAACCTCCAAAAATTTGGCAGAATACTCCTTCACAGTATCTTTTTCTTTCATCCTTAACATCTCAAATTTTCTTTTTAAGAGTTTAAGAGTTTGACAATCTTCACTCATCACTTCATTCAAACTCATCTTTTAGCTTCTCCCGTACATCCTCAAGTTTCATAAGTCATTATTCTTGTGAAAATCACATCTAAAAGTGTTGAATGAAGACATGTAACAGCCTCTTGTTTTCTTGACTTCACATCTTCATAGATCTTCATCTGTGCAATAGTTGAATTTGGTCCAAGTGGAGGAGGATCATCATCGCTTTCAATTGCTTCCTATAGATTACAAGCTTTAAGATAAATCATCTTTATTACCTATATTTGATAATTTTCTCTATAAACATAGGAGGGACTGTACCCAAAAATTTGTTAGATGCCATTTTACTACTGAAAAAACTGATCTTTTATCCTTCACAAATCCCTCAAGAAGATGAGCTCTTGATACCACTGTTAGAATTAGGAACTAAGGAGGATAAAAAGAATAAGTTTCAACAGAGAGAAAAAAATTCATTCATACATTCATTCATCATACATGAAACCTATTACAAAAGAGGTTATATATAGCTACATAAACTTCTTCCATAAGCTTTTTACATAAGTTTCTCCTATAAGCTTTTCAAAAGGTTATTCTCACAAAACTTCTTCCAGAAGACAAAACTCCATTTCCTCTTTTTAAATTAACTATAATATTAAAAGAAACTTTAAATAAAAAAACTTATTTAGAAAAATCTCATATTCTAACAAAAATTGCATTTAAAATCGACAGGTTCATTAAATGCAAAAGAAAAAAGAACAGCTATTGGTTACGAGAAGTTTACAAACATCCTTTTGCAGCTGTTGTATGAGAAAGTTAATGGCAAACGAGAAGTTTACACACTACTGAAGTGAAAAACAAGGATGGAAACATTAAAGTTATAGACATGGACACCAAAGAAGATGACCTATTACAGAGAAGTTTAGTAGGGTGTTGTGGGAAAGAGTAGAAGGAAACGCCAACTCTGGCTGATATCAGAAGATGGTCCTCAACAAATCCGAAAAGCTTTGGGAGCAAATATCTATGAGCTCAATAGTGATATGCTTCTATTTGAATTCCACAGCAGATATATGGTTTAGCAAACAATGTAGGATCAATGGAGATGGAAAAATGATAGCTTCAATCAAACTAAGCTACGTAATAAATAAATACCCCCCATCACAATTGGTTTGACACACTTCCCGTTTTAGTCAGTCCTAAAAAGAATGACACTTTTCTATATTTAGTAACAATATAACTTTAAAATGACTATTTTACCCTTAATGAAATGATTTATAGCCACACAAATATCAATGAGTTATTTTACATCACACATTTCAAAGGTCTTTTCTTATTTCTTAAACTCCGTGTCGAGTCAAAGTGTGTGAAACAAATTGGGACGGATGGTGTATTTTATTATTTTAATTGTGAACCGCTTGAAATAAGAGTATTTTTTACTAGAAAAGGTTAATATCAAGGTCATATTTTACCCGAAAGGTTCATAAGGAATGCATTTTTAGACCGATAGAAAAAAGAAGGTAATATTATACCCAATCTCATAGTTCCAGGGAAATTTAGACCATTCTCTATAGAATAAAATAGATAATATTTTAACTATTGAAGGGGATTGAACTTATGTGACAAGCCATGTATGAGATATCAAAAAATTAATAGTCAATAATGACCAACAGTCTGTATTACTAACATCAATTTATAAAGTTTTTTTTTTCGAAAGTGCTTTTCTAAAAAGTAAGCAACTTGTGTTAGCTAATAAATTATAAGAACACTTTTAAACAGCATAAGAGGAGCCTTGGCGTAACTGGTAAAGCTGCTACCATGTGACCATGAGATTATAGGTTAAAACCGTGAAAACAGACTCTTGCAGAAACGTAGGGTGAGGTTTTATATAATAAACCCTCGTGGTTCGGCCCTTTCTCAGACCCCGTGCATAGCGAGAGCTTTAGTGTACCGGGCCTCTCACTTTTGAGCAACAATTACTGTTTGGCCAAACTTTTTCAGAGTGCTTCTAAGTGAAATTTCTAAAACACTTATTTAAAAAAGCTAGTACTTTTAACTTCTAAAAACAACTTTTGCTACTCCCCCAACACTTATTTTCTCCCAAAAGCTAGGCCAACCACCTTACTTTTCTAAAAACAAGCAATTTTTTGTAAAAAAATAAACACTTGGCCTTCCAAAAGCTTGGCAAAACAGGCTATAAATAAAGGTGCAATTCTGCTAAAAGATATAAACCGAAAAAAGACCATACAAGTCCATAGAAAGATGATATAGCTCCAAGGAAAATGCTAAATGTTCATATGATGGCAAAAGATGACCCTAACTTTGAGAATCAGCCAGCTGTTATTTGAGTCCTATCAGTGGCATAAGATTGACTTCTCTTCCTTTTTTGAATCTTACTATGACCTGGGGCTCCGAGCACCAGGAGTCGAGGAAGAGTATACTTTAGGTAAAAAACTAAGCAGTGTATGCAAGGATAATGAAAAGGTCAAATATACTGAAACAAGATTATTTTGGAGTGATACCTATCTCTTGGGAACAGTTCTTGAGCTCGCTTTTCAGCTTTTGAGTGTGATTTTTGTCTTCTTCTCGCGCCTCAGATAATATCTGTGCATGCTGTTCTAGTTTCTGTAATATATATTTAATAGGAGTAGTCAAATTTTCACCTTAATCTCTAAGCTTTTCAACTAGATAATTGAATGTTCATGAATGACGATGTCCATATTCATAATTGTTATTTTCAGGCAACTATTCCAAACTAATTGTGATGACAAGAAGTTGTGCTTATGTCATTATAAAATAATAGATCTCATAATGCATACTTTGTAGCTGTTTGTAGAGCCTACTCTATTCCATTCCCAGAACCAATATACGATAAGATTGCCAATTGCCGTGCAGTAGAAGTTCTGAAAAACTTTACCATCCTCTTTTACATTAGTTTATGGATGATAAGAATCAACACAAGACAATTATAGCATATATAAGGATTGTTAGAAGCTTTAAATAATAATATATCTGGTAACACTAGAACATATAAAACCTCATGGCAAGCAAGAGTAATAGATGAAAGTGTGCCAGCTCCTCATAATTTTGATTACTAGAAACTTAATTGTGCATAGGTAAAGGGTAAGCGTAAATACCGAAACATACCATGAAAAAGCAGTTAATTGGTGTGGATAAAGGGTTAAATATTATTGAATGCTAAACTTAAGTCTTGTTTACTTTTCTTTTTCCTCTATTTTTTTTGAGTGTGGGGGGTGGGGGGTCTCTTCCACTGGTCAAAAGGAGACAGGGCACAAATTTGTAAAATAAGGAGGTAAGATACAAGTGATAATACTGTACACATAAAGGAAAAGAACATTGATGGCTCCAAACCTATTCGCATAGAGACATCCAAAAAACCTTTCATATGCTTCTAATTTATTTATATGTCCCAAGATCAATAGCAAAGATCATACTTTGTGCTCCTCCAGATTTTTTAATCTATGTCAAGACTATTGTGACAGAGGAGTATAAAATCACATCAATTTTACTAACAAAAATGCAGAACATGACCAGCTTTATAGCCAAATTAGTAGATTGTACTACTCAACCAATAAAAGCAGTGTTTGGTGTCAAACAACTTCTGAAGCCCCGACAATTTATATAATTAATTCAGACTAATTTCGAGCTAAAGGATGTAATTTAATCAAAATTGAGTCATGTGGGGCCCGCACGAGTGTAACAAAGTCACGGGAGAACTTGTAATTAATATTATAGCTTGGAATAATTTATAATTCCACGGGATAAGTGGTTAATTGAATGAATCGATGTTATTAGATTGTTTGGGGGGATAACTATTTATGAATGAATAAGCAAAGATTATGGGGTAATCATTAAACCAATGATTAGTTGGAAAGATACGAAAGGAAATTTAGAATCAGTGGATTACTTGGCAGTGACTAAGAGAGGGGAAAAAAGGATTACATAAAGACAAATGAGACCAAAAAAAAAAGGAATTGGAAATGAGGAAATTGAGACTAAGAGAATACGTCATGACTAATATCAACAAACTTCATATTACAAGCACCACCAACACTACCTCTCGCCACCATCATAATAATCACTACAACACCAACCACATCCACCATATAACTATCACCATCATCATTTCATCAACTAAGACCAACTATTATCACCACCACCATTATTACAAATCATCTCTATCATCACTAGCAAATATAGATGTTTTACTTTTTTTAATCAAATAATGATTTCATTTTATCAAGTTAATATTTTTCTAAGATTTCATTAATTAATTACTTAATTATATATTTATGATCATTACAAATAAATAATTTATGCACATTCAGATGTTGAAATTAAACAGAATTAATCATTCAGTGTTCAAATCTAAAGAAAGCATCTTAATCATTCAGATGTGCATTCAGATTCAGATGTCTTCTAGGTGATTTTTTTTTCATCTGTTCTAGACTTGATGGATAGAGTTATCTTATACCTATTTTTTGGTAGGAGGTGGCAGGCATCTCATGGAATTAGTCAAGGTGTGCGAAAGTTGGCTCGGACACCACGGTTATAAAAAAAATTAGAAAAACGGTTGTACCGTACATACTAGGCATGTAAAGCTTCCTTTTGGCCATTTCAGGAGTATGTATTGACCATCCTAAGACATATGCGGTTAGAACCGCTCCACATCTTCCAGCCGAATACCTTTGGGGGAACTCCACTTACTTTTCCTAGAGTTTAGATTGTTATATCCTTTGCGTTACCGAGACATGTGTCGTTCTCCAAGCTTAATCCTTGTCATATAGGCTCCATAGACTAGCAACTCTTTTGGGTTGTAATTACGGTTATTCATATGGCATGCATAAGTGAGACTATTATTTTATGAACATTTCGGTTGATTGGATGGTTGTATTCATGCAATGTTTTCAATATTTATCGGATTGGAATTTTTTAGAAGTTTCTGCATTCATATTATTGTTAAGTTGCATAATTAGGAATTATTACACGGGTTGGTTCACTCAGGTGAGGTAGAGTTCCGGGTGGGTGTCACGGTTTTATTTTGTCTACGACAAGTGAAGATAACTTGATAATGGCCAAAAAATAGAAACCAAAAGATTCACAACCAAAGATAAAGATAGTTGAAATTACTCTGATCAATCTCGGACCTTGTGAACCCATCAGTACATCTTTTTCTTTCCTAAGCTGCCAAAAAAAGAGTGAATCAAAAGGAAGTAGAGAAAGCTAACTAACAAGAAAGTTACCGCATATCCGGTCATTATCAGGAAAATACTTTGTACAACAGCTATAAACACGCAAGCAGGCCAAACTAAAAGAAGTCTGCAGATGCCCAAATTGACTCTGGCTTGGTTTATTAGTGAAGCTTTTCAACTAATCCGAAAGAACATGATTCCCAAAAAATTTTAATCACGCAAAGACAGTAGTAGATTTGCAGACAATATTTCTCACTTAAAATTGACCAACCAATTAATCCCAGTATTAAATTCTGGATCATTATTCAGATGCTTGGCTGTCATGATACATGCACTAGTTACACAGCAATTCATGTATATTTTTATGCTGAACTCAA
>JBDJHY010000014.1:10148839-10160597 GCA_039654485.1 Withania somnifera | reverse complement strand
TTCTGGTCACCAATTCGTGACCAAACGTTTTGGTCACTAATTTTGACCTTTTAGTGACCGCATTATTAAATTGGTCATTAAGTACCTTTAGTGACTGAGCATTAGTGACCAACTGGTGACAGACTTTTTTTGGTCACTAAAGCCATTTAGTGACAGGAATTTGACTTTTAGTGACCAGAATCATTTGTCACTAAAGACTATTTTTCTTGTAGTGTCATTTTCGTGCTTATGCGTCATTTCTGTGTTTAGAGATTTTTTGTAGCTTCCTCAAGTCATTTATAAATTTTTTGTACAGTTAGTTTAGTTCCCTAGCAATTATGTTGTGTTTTATCTTAATTTTTCTGTTTTGGAGTTTTAACTTTAAATTAGGCAACTTGAGTGTAATTTACTTGAAGACGAGCTCGCAATCAAATACTTCTAGTTTCATTAGCTTCAAAATATGAATTTTAGTCTAAGGGGACTCTTGGTTTAGGTCTTGAGGCTTCCAAATGCATTATATGTTGTTATACGAGATAACAGTTTAATAAGAGTTACAAGTTTAACTTTGGTCTACTTTTGAAGATCGAAGCATTGAATTCAAATTCTGATGCTCCCATCAGCTTCAAAATGTTGAATTTAGGTTTGTTAGGTGGTTGGCTAGCTTACCGAGGCAACTAGGCTCGTTTGGAGGCCTGGATGGCTAAATGTCCCAAAAGAGGCAAGTTTTGACCTTGGTCAATATTTAGCATAATGACCTCAGATGGTCATTTCATCGATTCTATTGAGTTTGAACTATCTTTTCCAAGCTGGTATGATATCTGATTTATTTACATTGGACTCCGAGACAATTATAATGGGTTATCGAGTGAAATTCTTTAACTTGGAATTCAGTTGTTTCAGTTGCCATGTGGTGCCAGTACTTTACCCTTCACATTCACAAGGCCCTTGCTACATTTTCTAAAAAGGGAGAACGATGATCACGTAGAATAACAGGGAATCAAGACCCTGACCGGATCGGCCTTCATCGCGATCGTGATCGGCCCAGCTATGATTGCTAAGGTCAAGTCCATTCAGCGCTTCACAGTCACATATGTTTTCTTGGATGGTTGTTATGTATTGTTTCTTAATGTATCGCATTGTATTGTATTATGTTATATTGGATCGCATCATATTGTTTTAAGAATTATAACATTGGATAGATTATATCGTTTTTCATCATTAGATAATCTTACACATCAATAATTTGTAGGACAAACCTACAAGAAAAGTAGGATATGAAGTAAGACTACAATAAAAAGGAAGGATAAAAAATAAAATAAAATTCTAAAGTAATAAATAATGAGAAGAGAAAAAAAAAACATAAAATAACCAAGTTGGTGGTTACATAAAATTAAACTCTTTATAGTTTCCTAACAATAAAATTAAACCATATCTTACCAGTTTAAGTAACGACCCAAACAAACATTGTATTAAAAGTAACAATACAATACAATAGCTTGGTAACAACCACCCATGACAAAATGCCTAACATATAGGACTTTCGCATCTACGAGAAAGCTCCACATTTTTATGTATCTAAGCAGAAAGAGTGGCAGTTTATCTGTTCCTTTTCTCTCTCTCTCTCTCTCTCTCTCTCTACTTTTTTTTTTTCCAATTTTGTGGAGTAGAGTGGGAAGATACAAATTTCATCCTTAGTCCGATCAGTAGATTGCTCTTTTCCTTTTTCAGTAGATACACCTACTCCTTAACTTGATGTGAAGCTTGGCAAGGCATAGTTTTATCAGTCAAATGATGTGTTTTTGTCTTATGTTATCCCAACACTATTTTTGCTTTCTTCAGAGCATTATCTGGTGCTGCATTAAGTCATTTCATTTAAGAGAAACAAAGGGCTGTGTATAAAGGTCATTCAACTTATAATAAGTTGAAAAACCACCCAATTATAGAGGGAAACAATTTGAATATCATTTTTGTCCGACTGTACAGGATACTCCTACTTCCTAAGAAAATAACAAGAGACATTAGAAGCAAATTATACAACTGTAAAACATTTCCAGTAACCAAGGCGCATCATCTATCAAGGGGAATACACAATCAACTTTTTAGCCACTAGGCGGATGCCTGCAATCTGTTGATAGTCATATGAATCCACCGAGAAGTATGCATCCAACAGAGTCCCTGGAGTAATCAAGGAATCAAGTTCTGCCACATCAGACCTACTGAACCTGAGCTTCTGTGTTGTGGATGACTCTTTCTGGTATATCTCCGTGACCCAGCTGGAGATATTACCATCTATCACAGTAGGTAAACTGCACGTTCACATACACTATAATATTAGTTTCGGAGAACAAGAGGGATATTGATCAGTAAAAAGACTCGTCACCCTGATGAGTGGAGCTGTGGAGGTGTAAACGAAAGAGGAGAAAAAAATAGAATAATACATTTTCTATGTAATACACCACTTTTCTATCCCAATTTTCAAAAGGCTGAACCAGACATGCTGTAATAGCTCATCTATTACTCGTGCATCAGGTTGAAAAAATTCTTAAGGAAGACTAGCATGTAGAGAAGCAGACTAGCCTCACATTAGAAAGCATAATGAAAAAGGAAAAGTCGATATCATCATATGCATCAAGGACGTATCAGAGAAAGAAAACAAAGTAAAAGCTCTCCTGGTTTCTAATAACAGGAAAAATAAGCAGGTTTCACCTGTCTAGAAAGAAAAGAATGGAAGATCAGAACGTACTTTAAACGAATGGTAGGAAAGTTCATAAAGCCAGGCTTTCTGTTTACCACAGGCCTCCATTCTGACATGCTTCCTGTATCCTCCGTTAACTTCTGAGCAAGATTATCAATTGCATCCAAAAGTTGGCAAAGCTCTAATGATGCATCTGCCACAAAACTCAACCGTGGCCGACCAGCATAATCAACAAACCTTGTACTAATTCCAAACCGCACCTTCAGGCACCTAGAGCAAACTTGCAATTCAGCACTGTTGTGCAAGATTTGTATCTTCTGAGTTCCACGATATAAGGGGGAAAGACTTAAGGAGACAGAAGAAATTGAAATTTTATTTGGTTCTAAGAAGTCAGTGCGGTCAATGTAACCCCCTGTGGCAGTTGATGCAGAAGAATCTTGAGAATCTGAAGCAGGTTCTTCTTCCATGTCATCTAACTGAATGCATTCTCTTACTTCCGCACCGAGTTGGACCAAGTTAAAAGGGTCAAGCCTAGAGGATTTTGTTTCAAGAAGATCTGCTACCTCCACATTTCTGCTCTCAAGTGGAAATATTGGATCCTCTGATTTTATGTGAGCTTCTGCAACAGATATCATAGGACTTCCCATCTTGATACTCGATGAAGGTGTATCTGTACTCAGGCCCATCCCATTCAGAATAGTATTTCCATTAGTACGACTTCTTATAGCAGCATCAGGAGACACCCAACTGTACTCGATTAATATGTCAGGCAAGCTGGATTCCTGCAAGTACAATAATTTAGCTATTCAACCCATGTCAAAGTTCAATAGTCTGTTTTGATCAGAAGTCGTCCTGGAAATGAGAGTAAACTGTTAATATACATCCTCGTAAGTTGCGGTAGCACGGCCTTGCAGTTCTAGATTGCATACTGTCAACTGCCATATCTAAAAGCTTAATTGTAGGAGAAGTGACATTTTTATCATTTGTTTTAGACATCCAAAATGCTCCTTGTCTGCAGCTTGATATTTTCTCTTGAACTAAGCACATGAAAATATGTTTTTTTGGTTGAAAATTTGTCTTTACTTTTGAACTCCAGAATCTGGCACCACTTTGAACAGAGTGAATAATCAAAAATTTAAGTTGCAAGCAAGATGATACTTCTATTTTTACTTTAAGATTAGCTATAATTCACTCTCGTGTTCATCTTTGATCAGTTCTCAAGATTCAACATTTCAATTTATCAATAAATATGCAACTACCTCTAAAGCCCTTTGCAAGCCTAAATTGGACAGCCTGTTCAAAAGATGTAGCCCCAACAATCACAATCAAGAGACCCTGCATCTGCATCTCTTAACTTAAACTAAAAGGCTTGCATTAATCATGTTCCAGTAATGACACAGTACCCCGTATCCCATGAAACTTTCACGAAAACCACTGAACATTATAACACAAACTTATCCGTCATATTCTACACTTTATCCTGAATTCTAGCCTGCAACAGTTGTCAGTTTACGAAACCAGTTGACACCTCAGTTGAGTCAGAAGAAATCTTTCCCAAACTTTACACAGAGACTTGTTAGGAGACATCAGAAGACAATGGATGAGAATTTTTCCAGCTGCAAACCTGTACTTGCTTTTGGTGTCGGATTTTCTTTTCCACTTTTTCCCTCTTCTTTTATTGAGGCTGAGGAGTTGGGATAAACATGAAGGAGTGGCTAACCAAGTATTGAGGTTATAAGAAGGGAGGAATAACAATCTCATGCATTATTGAGTTTTCTAGTCCTTTAGGTGTTAGGTGAGTCATGCAACTTGGATTTTCATTGATCATACAAAAGATTCTACACACTGCAATAGGACCTAAGACATAGAAAAAAAAAAATAGAATAATAGACTTCCTTAGATTTGTTGCACCGTAATATCTTAACATCTATGGCCGACTGTAACGACAAATAGGATAGAAGGAAACTGATGCAATGAGAAGAAAACACAAAAGCATGTCAAATTGGTTCAGTAGCCCAGTAGAACTACGATTCTCTAAGTTTGAGAATCATTATTAACATGAGCAAACCTAGACTTCAAGATATAAAAAAAAAACAAAAGTATGACAATGAACAACTTACTAAAAACAAGACAGTTGCACAGTACTTTAATACTTCAAAATTCATTCGTACATCATCCAAACTCCTGAAAAATAGAACGCCAATGTTGAGAAAGTTAGAAAAATAGCCTGACAGCTTGCAGTTCACACTGCACGGGGCAAAACCATCTAAATCACCTTCAATAGCACAAATCGTTTTTCCTATTGGCAAAGATTAGCAACACATTTCTGGGCACTTTGACATTTAAGTACAATCGGAATCTGTTGAAAAGAAAGAGTGAACATCTCATGCACACCCTAGGTCCTTAAAGCAAAACTAAATAAACAAAATGTAAAGTATGTCATAACTAACTAGAAGAGAGGAACGACATGAACTAAACACCACAAAAATGTTCAAATTTGCCTGTCAAGTCATACGGAGCAGGACATAGAAGTGGCTGAAAAGTTACAAGTAAATACAATACTACCCTATCCCTTATCTTCAGTTCCCTCCGGTTGGCTATGATAAAAGGGGGCTGGTCCACAGTGATATTTCATTCTGATACAAAAAGCTCCAATAGCAGAGTTCTCGTCACTAGTCCAGTTGTTATGCTAAGCTAAGGGGGACTATTTTTATATAAAAGAAGAAGTGGGATAAATAACCCCAGAAGAGAGTCTCAGCCAATTAAAACTAAAAGGATCATACCTTAGAATTAATTACCAGACTAGGAATGGTAATTCTGAATTCGTGCAGCTGTTTCTTCACTTTATACAAAGCGCTTCTATTCCATATAATATAGTTGGAACACCTTAGGATTTTGGTACTGTATTTAGTTTTGCTTTTACTTTTATATTGGTTGTTGATAAAATATGTTGATAAAAATACTGTATTCAATCAGCACCATGACTAAATGGATGTCTATTTCATTTGATAATTTTAATTATTCTGAAGAGTAGTGTTGTAGTCAATATTCTAAAAACTAATGCAATATAGAGTAACATTATATCGTATTCCTTCGCTGCAATGGAGTACTTAACTCAAGTTTAACTTAAATTTGACATTTTATAAGACATAAACTAAATACGCAAGACGTTCATTAAAAGCATGATGACTTTGTCAAGTGTTATTCCCTACTAACCAAACATAGAAAAACACCTTCTACTACATTGACTTGATGGCCTTGAGACTTTACCCACAACTGAGCATGCCCATGAAGAGAAAAGCTAAAAAGCATTAAGCTTTGGTTGCAAGTTGCAACTATAGACTAAGGAAATGATTTTTCTAGGAAATAAGAAAACTTTGTTACCGATGTATTTGCTGTCCAAGGCCAAAATAAGCAGCAAGAGAGGCCATCTGCAAACAGAACAAAACCAAACTATCCTTTCAAGATTTAAACATTACAATTGATATCACTTCACTAGTACCCTTTGACATTTCTTGGTGGTACAGAAGACCTCCCCAGCCGTACAAAGGATTGCAAAAATTTAGCAGAATTGGCCTATCTACTCTTTACAAATACTCTCCTATGCCAATGTATGGAAATATCAACATATTAAATAGCAAACAGCTATGAAGGAGAAAATATTTATACACTTCTCCCTCAAGCAGACCTAATGTTATGTCATATATGCCGGTCAATTCTATGCAAAAGAAAGATTCCTATGTTCCTACTTATCCAAATAAAGGTAAAAAAAAAATCAAAAGAAAAGCATAATAAAATGAAGGCACGGCATGAAAAGTTCCCAGTCTTGGGGACTGGGGAGTTCATCTTCCAATTTTGGCATAAGAACTTGCCGATCAGATTACATCACAAAAGAGATGCCCCTTCTAAAGTAAACATTTATCTGTACAGAACCACCAGGAACGAAAAGCTAATGTTATAGTTCAAGTCTAGTCTAACAGAAATATAAGCCAATAATAGAAGGTCGATGCTAGTGATCTTAACAATCAGCTATTGGACACCTCGACCATCCCCCGAGATACTTGCCACCTCCCCAACAACAATCAGTCCACCAAGACGAACTTATGGAAATTTATGCGAAAAAATCACCAAGTGTTTTTGTTTCTACTGGGAACTAAACCTAAGACCTCAATGTGCCCAATCCACGTCAATGACCACTAGGCCGCAAAATTACCTTACTTCCCTACTTTTTCATGAAGGAGGAGGGAAGAATTGTTATACCTTCATGTTACCAGCTCTCCTTCCAAATCTTTCTGTCAACAATGCAAGTGTATCAATTGTTCCCTTGGGTTCTGGTGCAGGCCGGTTAATTCCAGCAAACGCCTCCCGAATCCTTGGACAATCAAATTTCAGTATATTGTGGCCTGCCCATATCCTCCCTACAGAAACAACATAACAAGCACATAGCGAAAAGTAAAATCATCCAATTCCTCATAAAAGATAAAAATCATCCAATTCCTCATAAAAGATAAACAATTAGATCCACCATATTTCCATTAGAACAATTTCAAAAGTTGAGTGCAAAAGGAAACACGGGGAAGCCAGAGGCGGATAGAAATAAAGGGCACGGAATGTGAGCACTAATTAGAAATGGGTCAGTAATTAATTAAATGCATATGCACATATGAAGAGATAAAGAGGATGACCATGGAGAATGTCAAAGACTTTGTCCGCGATGTCAGCGAATGAAGGGGCGGAGGTGACAGCGTCTCTCGTAATTCCGTTGCAGCGAACAGAAAGCGTGGAAATGAGAGACAGGTCGGAGGGTCGTACAAGGGTAGAGTAACTATGTTGCTCGGCAAGCTTCCTTGGGCAAACAAGAATTGCCCCAAATTCCAAGAGTGCATATTTTTGTCCTGTTCGCGTGGGTATAGTTGTCTCGACGTCGAAGAAAACTATCTCTGACCTATCTTCGCCGGTTAACATTGTTTCTTAACTAGCTCCGGCAAAAGTAAGGAGGAAGGAGAGATGGATTATAGATTGTGGTGGCGTGTATAGCTTATATATATATATATATATATAATAGATAGATAATAGTAAAAATAAAGAATGTATCTATTCTTCGGATTACTTCCGATGGAGGGTTTTGAAGCGTTGGGGGTTGGGTTGTGCTTTTCAGACAGAGGAAGGAACTGCTGACAAATGTTTCACCTCACACGCAATGCGGGAAAAAACAAAATCACATCTTTTATCATTTATTTAATATGGACTCCTTCCCTTCATTCCATACAGCTCTCTTCTTTTTGTTTTTAGGCCATTACACAAAATAATAACAATCATAATCAGATATAACTAAAGCTAAGAAATAACAATATTTTAATAACTGAAACTTTATTGATACAACTAAGAACAGACTTGTCATTTAGTTTGTGGGTTTTATGGCAATAATACAACATTTTGTCTTTTAGCTTCTGAAGTGTAACATGTGAACACCCCTGCGTGGCTTTAGCTTACACGTGTGCTGCCATAGATACCTAGCCAAAATAAACCTTTTAATTTTTTTCCCAGCTACTTTTTCAGGTATGAGCTCATTGATTTTCCTTCCTATCGTTGCAACAATCAAGATTTGATATCTTTGATCTATTTTCTATTGGTAATCCGTTTGATGGGTGTTGGTTTTTTATTACTTTTGAATAATTTTTTTTGGTAGAATTTTACATGCATCAAGGTGACTGTACCTAATTTGCAATTGGCTTTTGCTACCAACTAATTATTTAAACTCTTTGCTAAATAAATTGAAGTATCAAAATTGTTGCTGGAAGGTTGGGTCTCTTGATTTGTGCAATATATATATTTTTTTTAAAAGTAACTATAACTAAAAATCCAATTCCGGAAAGGAAGAGATGAACAAGGAAAGAGGGGAACCATGATATGTGTTTTTGAAGAAACAATAGAAACCAGAAGATGCATCTATTTTTTTGGTCCAGTTCTCTGACCTTCTCTCCCTCTATATTTTGTTATTTTTTGTTTATAATATAATGTCATATAATTATTATTATTATTTTTTTATCATTGAAATAGACTATGCATCCAAGATGTTTGGTGATATGCCTAGAATA
Source organism: Withania somnifera (assembly GCA_039654485.1). Classification (NCBI taxonomy): domain Eukaryota; kingdom Viridiplantae; phylum Streptophyta; class Magnoliopsida; order Solanales; family Solanaceae; genus Withania; species Withania somnifera. The sequence continues at coordinate 10,151,825 of JBDJHY010000014.1, read as the reverse complement.
AAAGTATTAGGAAAAATGTAGATAAATAGATTCTTAAATTCAATTTTCTAAATATCATCAACAGACTTAATAGGAGAAAGTTTTATAGCTACCTTCCCTCTGAATTTCTTCTTTGCTCCCTAATATGGTAAACATGAATTTTGCGCAAAGCGGTCCTTAATATATAGGGGACAAGAATAGCTACAACTTTTTATGTCAATTTATTTGTACAAGTAATTCAACAATACTATACAAGTAATTCAACAATACTAATCACCACAAAGAGATGAAAGATATATTTATTAATTACATCATCATTATGCCCTTTAGCCAATTCTGACGTAATGATACAAATTACGTATAATTTATTTTTTTTAGATTTTACTTTATGGGAATATACTGAATTATTATTGTTATATGCTATCTATAGCTAATTCTCTCTACATGATTCTTCAAGATGCTTTTCACTCTCCGTTGATGCTTTTTATATTGAATATGTTAACTAATTAATATGTTATACATGAAATGATTTTTTAATTTTATAATTTTTGGAAGTACTTCTAACAAATGACTTGTGACTGATTAGAAATACTATACATTAATATATATAATTAGTAACAATATGGTGTCCATGTGACTCTCTCTTTTGGGTACACCTTTGTTTCTTTCTGTGGTGCTCTTTTACGAATATCAAATACTTACATAGGTAGTGGTAGGGATATGAAGCAACTTAGTTTTTACTTTCATTTGTAGGCAAGTTTATTTGCGTTTATAGGTATTTCGGAGTAACCACTATGGCACTCCGGCCTGAAATGTACCCACAAATGCCAGTTAACGAAAAATAAAAGATTGTGATGATAGCAACTAATGTAAGTGCAGCGGCAATACACCAGTTTTCATATGTTGATTAATCCTCGGTATAAATTTAAATAAAATGAAAACGTATTTTATATGCTATGTATACATAGGCTTCTGTCAACTTTGCTAAAAGATAAATTCAAAAAGAGGTTGTTAAGCTCAGAACTTATATCGACCCATCAAGAGGTACATCGTTGCACCTTCTCCATTTGTGGCTTGATTGTTATTACATGGACTCTGTTGTGCTTGGTCATCCACTCTCATGTGGCTTGATGAAGGTAGTAATTCATACAGTTACACACTTTGTTATGGATTGATTTAAGTAACGAGTTTGTGATGTATATTATACAGTAAATCTCATATAGGTGACATTGAAGTCTCTGAAATGAAGGTAGATACACTTATTTTTACATGTTTTTCAATTTGTAACTGTATTTCTGTCTGGCTAAGCTTTTGTATGTTACGAGAATCTTTCTTTGTCTGTTTGTCACTGATGACGATCATTGCAACCTAAGTATTCAAAAAGGGTGTTCCTCATTGCAAATTTATTTATTCTCAGTTGATGAGAGCTCTTTCTTATTTGCTGAGCTTTTTTCTATAAATTTCATACTTTAGGCTTCTGTATCTTTTAGTGAGATGTGAAGTTGAGTAGACCTTCTATTTAATGAAGCTAGCGAGATAAGTTTGTATTTCTGCTTCTGTTGGACTCTTCACTCCCTTGACTTAAATTATATAAAAGACTCATTTAAGATAAACTATTTATCCCTCTTATGTATTATAATTATTGGTCATAGCTATTGATTTTTGGTAGAGTTTAAATAAAGAAGTCGTCTTAAGAGGAAGTAGTGTGTTAGGGATGACAGTTTGACTATCACCTCAGAAAACCTTCTATAATGTGGCAATTGGCCAACCTATTGGATGAATTTGGGTACTTCTCATTTAGGAACTTGGCATTAGTGAATCTTAAGTATTTACTAGACTTAAAGTTACGTTGACTTTTCACTTTCGAACCCAAATTCATGTCAAATTCTCCAAAAATACACTATTTTGTAGAATGCAATATACACCCGTTGACTTTTTAAAAAAGTCCGAGCAATATAAAGCTAGGCTAAGCTGGAAGCACTATCATAGATAACATGCTTTTCTACTTCTTCAGCTACTCTATTTATATCTATCTTTACACAGAGAATAAGACACAAGTATCACGTATTGTAAAAATTATTTATTAAAATTTAGTCAGTAGCTACTAGAAAGCACGCACTCCGTCTTATTGGAAAAGGAAAAAAATTGAAAAGACAATTCTGAAAGAGTATAGATATAAAGAATCCACGCCTGACACTCTTTGGTTATTCTTCACTTATATTTGGTATAAAGTCTTTGGCGTTGTGTTTAACCAGCTGGGCACAAAGATTTTTTAATTTTATACAACTTTATAAAAGAAAAAGCAATGTATGTTGTGATTCTTCCTTTACTTGAGAGGAAATCTAAGATCATAAAATGCATTTTGCTCCTCTGCTTTGCTGGAATGTCGTCTTTAGCTTCTTATGTAACTAACCTTATCACTTTGGTTGTTCTATTATTAGACAATATACTAATGTTGTAAAGTGTAAAACACATTTCGTAACACTGCCCAATAGCTTATAACATGTTAGGAACTGTTAGAATCTACTCCAGCAACAGTCGAAGTACTTTCACATAAACTATATGTTTAACTTCGTTTAATCTTCTAAGTTATGTTTCATTCACGTAGTTGACATGTCCTTGAGAATGCCTCCATGCTAGGACAATTAATTCGCTTATGTTATGTAGGAGTATGGCTCAAACGAAGTGGGCCTAATAGCAGAGGCCCACTTAAATAACGGTAATGATGTTAATAATTGATATTTACTGCAATTAAAGCTCCTAAATAAGGAAGAGTTATATAAGGAAGATACTACCCGGAATACGTGGTAGAGTTATGATAGGATTAGGATTGCCATAATTAGCTTTATCACTCTCGGAAATCATGTAAAGATTAACTCCTCTCCTTATTGGGCACCAAAAGCATCTATAAAAGCTCAGGTAAGGCCAGGAAAACAGGTACGCTCAATACTCTGAATTTACACTCTACTAAATACTTTGGTAACTCTCATTGCTTGGTTACTTACTT
>JBDJHY010000014.1:10074803-10086923 GCA_039654485.1 Withania somnifera | reverse complement strand
TCATCAAATGATAAGTCATGTCAGAGTTCAACCACATCTAAAACTTTCCTCTAACACCAAAAAATAATTATATATTTTAATATGTATAATAATAAAATTAATTATTAATATGCGGGACGCACTTAATAAAAATATTACATTCTCCCACTTGCCCATATAATACTAATCTTGGTGATAATTAATGAAAACTCTAATGAGTAAACAAAAACTAGCATCATGGCAATCCTACCCATTTTAGGTCGACTACTTCCTTCCATTTATCACATGCACAATCCTACCTTGCGATTTTAGTGAGAAAAAATGTTCCTCTAGCTTTCACTAAGCTTTAATCAACAACACTATGGATGTTGATCATTATGAGTTCAGCCTTATGTATCCCCACAAATAGCGAATATGAAATTGAATGCGCAATAAAAATAATTTCATATTCATTCAAAATAGTCTATATAAATCAAGTAAATATAATTTATAGGATTACAATTATACGTACTCCCAACATGATTCATATACTAAAGTGCTAGCAATTTAAGGATCAATTATCAAATGAGATGTATGGTGATACCAAACAAATTTTAGTAGCCCTTACCTTTTTTTACATTTATGTCAAGTATTTACTTTTGACTTTTGTTCTTGTCATTCTTCGTGATGAAGAAAAAATTAGGCCTATAATAGAGTTGACAATCATAAGTCCAAATAAAACTGCTTGTGTTATCAACTAAACTCATAGCACACAATAATTATGCTTCTATGATAGATGATTATGAAATGGACTATGTAAAGTATACTTGTGTCTATCGAAAGCCAAAATCTAAACATTTAATCAAACTTTAGTTTACTACTCATGAAGGTCTATTTTTAATCTTTAGTTTCTTTCAATTAGCACACGACCTTCATTGCAGCTATCTAATAATATTTGAAATTATTTTCTAAACTAGGTACAGTTGACTTGTACCAAAATTATTTCATTAGAAATAATTTAGTTTTTCAAAAGTCAAGCAATTATAATGATTTGCATTCTTGTTCCTCAAAGTAACTGTACAAGAAACTCCCACCAATCCATGAGTCCTTAAAATTATATAGACCCAATAACTTTTCATAGTACTTCACTATCCTTATCTGATCAAATGATCTTTATTTTTCTCTCATATGTCTTTTTACTTAAACACTAAATGCCTTCAAAAAAACACAAAGTGTTTTACATCATTTGAAAAGACAAATAAAGATATATATATCTTAAATGATTATCGCCAAATAAGATAAAATTATCTCTGATCAAAAAATCAATATGTATAAATGATCCACAATAATCAATGAGGATAACTATTAAAAACTTCTTATCCTTAATTCCTTATGGACCCATTAGATGCTTGTACCATATGCAATCTATATAAGTCTCATATATGAAAAGTCAAAGTTTTCACAATTCTATCTCTTTGTAATTTTTTTTTATTTTTTTAATAGGGATACATTTAAATTTATTATATATTGAAGAAAAAAATATATTTAAACCATTTTTTCTTATGCCAATATCAATTTATATGGCTAAAGCCTTGTATTTAAAACGGGATCTAATTCAAAATTAAAATCACTTAAAATTTCACCATCAAAATAACGCCATTTTTAAAACTTGAAATTCAAAATTCACAAAGAAAAATATATAAAATAGATTTTCTAAAATCTAAATTGAATTTTTAAAACTGATGAAACTTGTAGCAGTTTTTTTCAAAAGTAATTGAAAAACTTAAAATTTTAAAATTACTTAAAGATCCTCAAACCTTCACTTCAAGGCAAGTCCCTTTTTCAAATTAGAGGTTCTCTTTATTTCTTTATAACTTTCAAAAGTTTAGAAAATAATATTTGATTTTTTGCCACATTAATTGAGAAATCAAAGTCAATCCATCAAAATTAGAGAGACCATCTAGCATAAATAATTTTTGCTCTCAAAATCTAAAGATTATATTCTTTTCAACTTTATACTTGAAGCGTTTCTTTTGTATGCATATCTTCTGACAGAAGAAGCACCTTACAATTTTCAGATGAAGTGGTTTCCATTATCGTCTCTTATAACACGCTTAGCTTTCAAATAAAGACAACTCTCTTTATTAATGTTTAGAAAATCTCTCAAAACTAAACATTCAAAAGCTCTTAATGTTCTTTCTTATCAAAGTCACAACTTAACTTTGATATTTATAGGAATGTTATAATCCTATTCCTATTGCTAATAGGAAACTTTGATAATCCTATTCTTATTGCTAATAGAACACGTTGATAATCATATTCCTATTGCTAATAGAAAACTTTGATAATCCTATTCCTATTGCTAATAAAAAAGCTTCACCTTAACCGACTTGTTAAGAATATCTTGGGCTGCAAACTATTTGAAGCTTATCCAACAAACATTGCCTTGATGTAGAATTGTGAACAAGTTTGGGTCTCAGTGGCTATGCATTCCAAATGCCAAATTTGGGTGTAGACATGGAGGATAATAGTTAACTGATAACAATTTAACTTTGCTCAATTCACCTCCAAAATATCCCTTTTCAAGCCTAACTTTAGACTATTTTTTTTTCTTTTAAAATTACCTATGTTACAAACATACATACATATAAATATATAATAGTTGTCTCGTATACCAAGGATTATAACGAAATAAATAGAAAGTTCCACCATTTATATTTAAAGGTATAGCTCACTTATCCACTTTGTAGCTCTGGTAAGTCAAGATAACATAGATGATTCCTAGAAAGTATAGCGGCGTGTTATTTTAAACCATTACTGAAGGTAGAAAAATAAATTTGAAGACGAAAGTACCGATAAGGAGTTGGTTTTTCTGGTCAGAAAGGCAAGTAATTATGTGTTAAATTATCCCTCTAATAATGTTTATCTTCATTGGAATAATTATAAGCGCTTGTTTAGGGTCTGCATTTGCTGTTAGGGTCAACTAGTAGCTTGCTTTCTCTTGAGCTGGCATGTTAAAAAATTATTCGAATCCTCCAATATTGTTTCTGCAATTCCATGGTTGATCACCTGTTTTTCACAAAATCTATAATCAACATCTGTATTCCATCAGTATAATTAATCTGTTGTAGTAGGTAACATGTCCTATTTCCGGTTATTTACTAAATGTGAATGTTACCGATATCACTTTTTTTATATTGTCTGTGTATACAAGTAAAAGTGTCCAAAAGAAGAGGGGGAAATTATAAAAAACTAAAATGTCTAAAATCCCGTCTGGCTTTAATTATATACAACTTAACACGATATAGCAAGTAGTATGACTTATTTTTGGGATTACTAACTGTGGACGATTACAGATAGAACAAATAGTGTAAAACTTTTTTGAATACTGTTAGTTTATAGAAGTTACACTCTGGAGAGAAAACATAAAGGGGAAAGAAAACCTGAAAATACCCAAAATCCTGACTGGCGTTAATTATTTGCTGAAGTATTGAAGCATGGCCCAACTTCCCCGAAGTCTACAATTGGACTGCTACCAATTAAAGGAACAATAGGTTCTCTTTGCTCTGGTGCCAATATGTAGCTTTCAGTCAATGTTTAAACATTCTTGCACCAGCTTGACACTAGTTTATTTTCCATAATGAAATGTTGTACAATTTCTGAAAATTCATTTAAGTCTATGATATATACTGACAAATCAATAGGAAGAGTTGGCTGTCTAGGAAAAGAAAAGGGATTATTGTCATGTTTATATGGAATTAACTCAAGTTGTTTCAAATATTTGATATTTAAAAAAAAAGAAGTATCACGAGTAAGTTTTTATTGGCACGTATTACTGTTTCAATTATTGGTGTTAATTAAGTGAAATCATGGCTTCTTGCTTCCAAATTGCCATATTTTTATTTTAGCCCATTAGCTCTTAACCAATGAAACATAAAGCAGTGGAAAGGAATCTGATTCTATTATAAGCAATGCCTACAAGCTTGTTTCTATTTGCCAACCCCCTCTTTTTTCTTTTCAACAAGTGAGAAATAAGTACAATTCAAAATCTGAGAAGTACCGAACCCCTTTAACAATTCTTTACGTACATACAAGACTTAGATTCAAGTCCGCGATGTACATGTACACTTGACCCACTTGTTGCCCTTTAGACACTAGACCAAATCCCACGAAGGTCAATCATTGAAATGAGAAAATGATAATACTAGATGCTTAATTAAATTAAGTATGTTGATTTTAGACCTGAAAAAGGAAAACAATTTCCCCTCTTACCAATTTGCTACACTTGCACTTTTAAGCTGAAAACCATTTAATAGAATGGAGAAATTTCATTTCAACCTATCCCAGTCCTTATAAATTATCTCGGTGACGATCGTTCTCGTCTTGCACTTGACCATTGCCTTTTTGGGCTGGTCAGATACACGCAATGCCGAAATCACTGAAGAATGCTACCTGGACGTTGACCCAACCGGTAGTCATATGCTATTACTGTCCATCTATGCAAGATCATCCCATGATTGAACTTCAGGAAGAAGTCAATCATGACCGCTGGTCCAGAAAATTGTTGAGGCAACTACAACAACAATGTATACCTCAAACCTAAGTAAGCTGAGGTCGGCTAATATGGATCCTTACTGACTGAGTTTCGTTTAAGCTCCTCTCGGACTAATATTACACAGATAAAATTTAAAATGTACCAGAAATTATCTCTATTTTATAAATGGAATATAAATCTCTGATAGGACTAACAGATTTCTTCAAAAAAGGACCAAAAGTAAACGTACTAACATGACTAAAGATGTGTTCCCAACAAATTAGTATAGCAGATCTTTTTCATCTATTACAGCCTTTATAGATGAGTGATGCATTAAGAGTGGTGGATGAGTTCTTTAATTTGAGCTGCCAAGAAAGGACTAGGGAACTTTCTATCCAGAAGAACCACAAGAAGGGTAGTCTCTACACCAGTAATAGAGAGAACGAACATTATTGAAGAAGGGACACATTGCTTGACTCCAGGAGGAGTGCTTTTGTCTTCAATTTTCGAACGATGATTATAAGTGACTTGCACTTTATCCTATTCCAAATGAATTTGCCGTTAACATAGCTCAGACCTGGTAGGTGCATGTGTGCTGTCTCTACCTCTGTTCTTTTTTGTAAAGACACGGCACCTGGGCCTAACTCAACCCCAAAAGCTAGTTCATGAGGAGAGGATTGCCCAAGTCCATATAAACAAACCGTCAGTCCATTCCCCAACCAATGTGGGACTTTTACCCACTCCAACACCCCCTTCACGCCCAGGCCCAACTGGAGCGTGGAACCGAGAGTCCAAACGGAAATGGACCTGGCTCTGATACCATGTAAAGATACGGTACCTGGTCCTAACTCAACCCCAAAAGCTAGCTCATGAGGGGAGGATTACCCAAGTCCATATAAACAAACCGCCAGTCCATTCCTCAACCAATGTGGGACTTTTACCCACTCCAACAATCTTAAAATAATTATTTTAATCTAGAATATCATATCTATGATTCTTTTTCCTTGTGTAAAATATATGATTTTATATAATCCAGATTTCATGGGATTTAGGTGATTTTGTTCCACAATCTCTTATGTATATAAAGCCATGTATATGACAAAGAAAAACATGAATGAAATTATTCAAACTCTTACTCTTTCCACAATAAGAGTTTTACAGTAACAATTGGCAAGCATATTATTGTTGTATTTCAAAGAAAGCAATAAAGATGCATGCTACTAGCAAGTAGTTTCAAGGTCCTTCTGTGCATCAACATTCTCGATCTACATGGTCTTGATCTACAAGAAATACTTCGGCCAGGAAAAACCAAATGATGATTAAGCTACTTAGAACTATGCAACCACTGGTAATTCATGAGTAAAAGATTACTTCTCCAGTGGCTTAGTGCAACATTACAGATAGATAAAGAAGAGGCAGACCTTAGAATCCCATGAAAAGAATCCATCCCTGATTGAAATCGCAGGAAGCCCAGGTTCAATTGGTGGATTAGGTAAGAGAACTCTCTCTTCAGCTAAGAACAACTCCTCCAATCGTTGCAATGATACGTTTGAATTTACAACCTGTATGTAAGACAGACTAGAAAATATCAAGTATGTGATAGAATAAGTTAGAGAAGAGACATACTGATTACTCAATGACTTGGTTAATACAAGGATCACTTAATACTAAGCGTCAACCGCGATTGATTTATGATAGTTATCTAGGGCCCCCACCAATTCATACAATTGTTTTATATAAAGAAAGGGAGGACTTTGTCTCTCAACAGTCCATTGGTACGATACTTGAACAAATTTTCATTAACCATAACTGGCTGGCCATATTAGCATATGATCATTATCAGTTTATAGCAGAACCTTTCAGATGGAGTTTTCACAGCAACAGGAAAACTATTCCCAGAGTTAAAGAATTTTTGGAGCTGGGAGAAGGGATGTGCAGAGTGGCGGAGGAGTTAATGAAACAAACCAGACACTATAAATCACCTTATCTTCTAATAAAACTCAAAAATGCAAATTGTTAGCATGTATTTGTTCTTCAAAAGTCAGCAACTTGAAGTGTCGATTTACACACAATCTTTAGACAAGTATATAAAAGCAGTCAAGAGTTTGTGATATAGTTAGGAAACATAGATGGACTAAATTGATGAATTTGAAAAGAATCATATTAGTGTAAATTGGATAATAGATGAGCCATCCAGCTTCAAGGCTGCAAGCCTTCACAAGGAACGAACTTTCTCCTCATTATTTATGTGATTTTGTTATCAAAGAAATTGTTTGAAATGATTTATGAGTTCCATGTGGAAGGCTGAGATACTGAGGCCCATATACCTATATGGTATAAAGAGAAGCATTGTGCTTCATAATCTTCTATTTCATGGTGGTTAATGTTAGTAAACTGCTGTAGACAAAGCACAGAAGGAATAACTTGGAAGTGATGTTTCGGGAGATTCACAAGAGAGATGGAAGAATATACTGCATTACAATTAAGCAGACATACGAATAATACTATATTAAGGGAAAGAACCCCACACAGCTATATTATAAGAAAGGACAATACGAGTGAGCTGAGAAAAAGAACCTGAGTTATTATGTTTGGAAGCATGTTCAAAGGGAATCTCAGAAGTGCAAACAGGGAAATTGATGTAAAAGCTCTGGAAGCTGTCAAATTTCCACCAAGCAAAGCAAAAGTTCCAAAGGAAACCACTGTCACGAGAACTGGGATGCTGTTAAGCATGAAATTGTTTAACTGTTGATAGAGAGGGAAAACAAGAAACAATGAGAATAGAATGATCCGCATAAGAAAAATATGCAAAGTCATTTGAGTCAAGCTCCCCTATTAGGTGATGTAGGAAACATGTCAAACCATCATTGTGCAAAACTTAATCCATCACTAAGAGATACCTCCGGTTTATTATTCCTCCACCATGTCCTAATTTTCACAATGCCATCCCACTAGATTATTCCAGTTGTTTGGTTTGTACTGATTTTGTTGCTTGTAGATAGCTTCAGAAGTGTGTCTAATTAAAAACCTCAGTAAAAATCTTAAAAATTAAAATTCTCTTAAAAGATCGGATTTCTGGAAAACCGTGGCTATTACTGGATCATATTGTTTCAATGAAAACATGAGGCGTGTACGGAACCAAACACCGAGGTGTCACTCCAAAACAAAAGAACTTTCTTGAGGCTAATTTAGTTTGATTCTATGCACAAGGGGGTTATAGCATACCGCTGCCAAAAGCTGTGCTTTCCTGAACCAAGAAAGTTCATCATTCCTCATTCCTTGGACTTTAGATTGGAAGCTCTTCTCCCATGCATAACATCTACATTGGTCAGCAGAAAATCAAACCCATTTTCAATTTTTCTGAAATAAAGAAGAGAAGAATATAAAGCAGAGAAAACCATACTTTACTACATCCATTGCAGCAAGTATTTCATTAGTTAGACCAACCCTTTTGTCAGTATATTGCAATCCTTCTTTGGATAGTTTTCGCATATAGCTAACAATAATTGTCTGCACCAAAAGGATAAACACATATGTTTTAGATACCGGTTGAAAAAGAAAATTGCTTAACGTTACAATGGTTGATAACAGTTTGAAACAACCAAGAGTAAAAAGATAAAGCTTCCAATCTACAGTTTGTTAGTGCAATGTGGACTTCTTTTATGAAGTGATCAAATTTATTGATTGAAGAGGGAAATTCCTGCGAAAAAATGCATAAAGAATGTAAATGATATAAAAGCATGATTCTCGATGAAAAACAGCCTATAATATATATTAGTAGGTGTTCCAAAGATTAAATTGAAAAAAAAGTAAAGTTCTATCGTCAGCCTCCTCTACTTTCTCAAAGATAGCATGCCTTTTTTTTTAACTAGAAACTTTGTATATTTCTACATATGATCAAAACAAAAACAAGCACAAAGGTCGTACGGAGCCCATATATATAAAAAAAAAAAAAATCTAAGAAAGTGAATCTATTCAAATCTCCTAGATGGAATCTAGTGCATCAAGAATATCTACAGTTTCTCCTGAGTATGACTGTCTACACCAAAAAATAAAGAGCAGAATACAATTCATTTTTATTTGCTGAACAGAGTTCCTCCAATTTTCAAAAACACCTGGAATTTCTTTCTTTCCATATTGTCCACCGTACACAAGCTGGAACTAATCTTCAAGCTTCTCTGTCTCTAGCCTTCATCCTGCTTCTTTCCAACTTGTTAAAGTTGTTGGAATGTTTTCAGGCATTATCCATGTGATTCCTCTAAGAGGCAAGAACATCCTCCACAGTAACTATGTTATATTGCAGTGCAGAAACAAATTTTTTACTGTTTCATCAGTTTCCCCTCATAAAAAACATGTGGAGCAGATGGTCATCCCTCTTTACATCAGGTTATCTTTTGTGAGAACTGCTTCTCTTGCCAGAAGCCACACAAAACAAGATACCTTAATGGTATTTTTTCTTCCAGATTTGCTTCCATGGCACCTGTTGGTTGGTTTGGTTAAAATCTTTCTAAACTATATTCACTTTATAAATACCATTACCATGACCATTCCACCAGAGTCTATCCACCCCTTCCAGTAAATCACCACTGATTCCCAACAAATTGTAAAAAGAAGTTACCCTACTTAACTCCCAATCATTAGGCATCCTTCTGAAAATAATGTCCCATCCTTGATCTGTCCACTGTTCTGCCACTGTAATGCATTGGTGAAGTACAAAGTTGTAAATGTCAGGGAATTTCTGTTGTTTTCTCTCAGTCCCAAGCCATAAGTCCTTTCAGAAATCAGTTTTTCTCCCATTAGCAATTTTTATGCAACATTTATTCTTCACTAGTTGCCAAAGAGCTCTAATAGATCTCCAGAGGCTGGCCCCATAAGGGGTGTTTGGACCTCCTTTGTCATCCACATTTACTCTTCTTCATATTTTTCTTTGATGACCTTCCCCATAATATGTGGTCTTTTTTTGTGTATCTCCAGAGTGATTTCATTTTTAAGGCCATACTTTGAAACTTCAAATCTCTCATTGTTAGAGCATTCCATTTAACTAAATGATGACCTTTCTTCTCCTTATTACCTTGCCATAGAAATGATCTTCGAATGTTGTTAAGTTTATTGATGACACTAGCTAGGGTTGGAAATAGTCACCACGTAAAAGGAGAGAGCATCTAGCACAGAATTTATGAGTGTGACTCCACCTACCAATATATGTACGGCCCTATTCCAGATTTCCTTGGACTTGGATTTTACCCCTAAAGGCATACCATGATATACAGTTGGCAAAGTTCCTACTTCACCTCTCAGAATTGAAGCTAGGGACTCTATATTAGTGACTTCATTTATTGGTAACTGTGAGGTCTTCCTCAAATTGATGTGACCAGGCACACATTCAAATAGAACTAAGATCACCCCTAGATACTTCAGTTGGTCCACATTTACATCACAGAAAATAAGTGTCTTTAACACTGCCTGGTAGCATTTCAGTTGCAATGTATAAAATTCAACATATCAAGTGTCATGTTTGGTTACCAGTTTACAATCCTACATAAATAATACATATATAAACTATGAGCGAATTTATGCAATTTTGTGCAGGGTGGAAGATGAAATAAGCAATTCATGAATAATTAACCCTCCATAACTTATCTTTGTATTACTAATAGTTGCATAACTCTAACCAACAACCACACTGTCCCCTGATGTATATAGTGGACTTAGTGTCCCAAAATGGAAAAGGTGTATAATGTACTATGTAAAATATAAGTATAAATAGACTTCCGTGTAAAACAATAGAGAGCATATATTAATAATATATTCTCTCAGGTCATTATTTCTCACATGGTATTGAAACTGAAAAAATAACCAATGCAAAATTTACAAGTGATATATGGGAGATCAACTTTATCTCTGTCGATGTTGTGCAAAATTCAACACCACCATAAGGTTCATCATAGTCTTGCCAATAAAACCTCCAGTAAGCCCCCCCAACAGAAACTCTCATGCACCCTCACGTGCCGCCTAAAGCTAGAGTTGTGGTGTTTTTCTCCGTGGTGGTAACCTTGAGGCAGAAGTTTTGTTGCTCAAGGGACGTCTAGTAGTCTTGTATGTCAATTGTGCCAATCAATCTTTTGAAATAGTCTCCTCGATCCTAGTTTGGGAAGTTTAGCACAGTAATTCAGGAATTTGACATGACTCATAGTTAAGTTGATAACTCGTGTGTTTTATCGTTATTTTTCTCCAAATCTGTGTATTTATTCGTTGGCTTATGTAGACGAATTTTATCGCCGGCAATGATCAGGATATTATCACTAATTTAAAGTAATATCTCTTTCTGCTACCTCGGCAGACTGAAGTATTTTTTTGGTAGGATGTAAACCCATTGACATACATATGAATCCAAATGCTTAACTCCTTCTAGGACAGGGGGGGAGCCACTCAGTGATCCCAGAAGATATAGGCAAAGTTGAATTATCTCACAATGACTAGACTAGACACTTATTTTCCTGAAAGTGTTGTAATTCACTTATGGATTCTCCCTGTGATAGTCATTGGGATGCAGTAGTCTGCATTCTCTGATACATAAAGTAAGCTCCAGGCAAAGGATCTCTTTGAACATCGAGGCCATTCACAGATCGCTGGATATACAAATGCTTATTGGGCATGATCACCTTCTGATAAACGTTCTACATCTGTATAATGTGTTTTAGTAAGAGGGGATTTTGGTTTAGCAACCTACGAGCTAGTTTGGGTAAAAACAGTTGCTCAGTGAACACAAATTCGAAGAAATCAATCCAATAAAACTTGTGTGTGATAACAATGGAACTCTATCACTTTGCCAGAGAAAAGATACTTTCAGGAGATACTTGTTGCAAAATTTGTTAAGTAGACTGATCGGCTTGCACATATTTTCACTAGCTCCCTCACCGGTCCTCGTATTAGTTGTATTTGTAACCAGCTTGGTACATATGGCTTATACGTACCAGCTTGAGGGGGAGTGTTAGAATAGAATTGTACATAGTATCCTACATGGAAACGAATTATAATATATTGTGTATAATAGAACTCAGTGATAATTAGGTTATGCATCTTGATAATAGTTTTTGAGTCTTTATTTCTCACAAATGTATCACTGACTTATGAGTAACATCTGATGAACACATTTTCTTCACACTTTCACATGAAACACCAACAAATGTAGATTTTCTTTCTTTTCTTAAATTTTCTACTGTAAGGATGGCTCCTCATGAAGCTGTTCTTGTTAAGAGATATAACTTTCTCAGTGTTCTGCAATCACATCGAGGAGTAGGGGAAAGATTCTTACTTTGCTCTTAACAATCTTCAATAAAAAAAATTGAACTTGTCGTTCCTTTGTCCTCCTAATTTAGATGTTTCTACCCATGGTGAGACTTATGTTTGAAGAATAATCCAAGAACTTTAGTTAGTTACACAATTATTTATTGATAGCCTTTTTCCTACAAGACCTTGTATAGTAAACCCCTTATAGGGGTGGGTGATCCTCATTTCTAATTAAACTACATTAGTCCTTTCATACACACTCACTACAAGCTTTGTATGAAGGGAGCTATCTGTTAAGCTAGGCTCCTCCAATGTCAATGAGCACCTTGACCGCTGTT
>JBDJHY010000014.1:10062206-10074703 GCA_039654485.1 Withania somnifera | reverse complement strand
TTCACAAAGAACTTCCATCTCGAAGAGTGAAATGGTTGGGATAGCAAAAGACATTCAGTTAATGCAAATATTCAGGTGTGAGAATAAACATGTCGAAGACTAGCAAACCAGCAGTAGTGAGGAACATTCGCTCTCCAAAAAGAATAAACAGGCTACAGCACAATAAGCACAGAAATTAAGAAAATTGTCCATTTAGTGACATCCCTTTGATGAATCTACAACAAGATTAGAAAAATATGATGCATTCGGTGCATTTTGGTTTAGAGACATGAAATTGTCCTCTTCTGTCTTTTCTTTTCTCTTATCAGCAGAACTTTCTTATAGCAAGATCTTTCATCATAATTTTCCAATGTGCAAACAAAAGAAAACTTCTATTTTCACTATTAAAATGATGCAAGAAGTGTAGTGGCATGACTGTAACAGGAAACTAGTTTTAATAAGCACTCCACTGCAAAAAGCCATATTAAGTAAAGATTAGATGATGAAGCCACTAGTGGCAAGTAATAACTCAGACTTGGAGGAAAAGTAGACCACCTGCATTGGGATCATCAATACTAGCATAAGAGCACCCAGAAGTGGAGCCACACCTAGTTGCTGGTAAAGTAAGACCATGGCAATGACAATCCGAAAAGGAGCTGACCATAAAACATGAAGCTGCTGGCATACTTGCTGAACAAATTAAGAATCATATTAGCCGTTATCAACAAAAAGCTATTAACCTCTATGGAAAAGCCTCTGTTTTTGCTAGTCCTCTATAATGCATGTAAAATAGTAGTCATACAATCTTGTTTAAGATCCTACACTAGATACCCAAAAGCAAATACTGCAACTAAGACCCTTGGTCTGGCATTAATTGCTCATAACGATTTGGAGTCATCTGTTTCACATTGTAGTCCATCATTACGGATTTTAAATAGCGCCGATACATATTTTGATAGATTCTTCAGATGGAAGATATAATAGAATCGATCATTGTAAGAGAGCTAAATATTGGAAATGAGTGAGCATCGGATCATTGACTGGTTGCTGAGACTAACGGACACCTTTGACTTGCATAAGGAACAATATTGAAATAGCTGTTGAATAATGTATGTTGAGAGAAAAAATGTATATCATTTATAATATTGAATTGCTAAATGAATTTCAATTCTTGAAACTCGTGAAAGTTGTAGAGAATGCCTCTACTTCAAAAATGTTCGATATTTGTGATGTTTCCAAATAGAAAGCATAACATAACATGGTATATAAGGAAGCACTTCCTTCAATTTTAACATAGAACATTTAGTCGAATATGTAAATCTGAACTTATCTCCTCAGTCACTCATATTTTGCATCGCTATTATATGGTCCCACACTTAATTACTAGCAAAACGGAACACTTCTTTCATGCCTTATCTAAATTTTCTGTCATGTGGCACCATTGTACACTTTAAAGGAGGGACCAAGACATAAAAGATTGTTATTTCATCATACCTGAAGTGCATTAGCATCTGTTGTGATCATATTTGTAATTTTTCCAGATGGAAACTGCTTACGGCCCTCAAGTGTTAATCTTACAGATTTGCGGAATATGGCAGCGACCTTAACACAAGAAAAAATGACTTTAATTGAACCCACGCACAACACTTCCAAAAACAGATTATGATGCGACCTCTACACAATTAATATATACAGCTTAATGTTGATATATGTGATTCTGTTCAGATTTAATAAAATTCATATCTGATTCTGATCTAACTTTTGATATGATCAAATCTCTAATCTTAATTAGGAAGATTCAAATCTAATTTAGTTTTCAGCATTATAGAGAATTTATTCTATTTCTTTAATGATATATTTCATAGTTAGGCTTCTGTTTTGTGTATAAATACCTATGTAATAAAATCTCTCCTCAAAGTCTACATGGTATTAGAGCCCGTGCCTTTTTTAGGAGATACAGTTTCCTCTCACCAGCACTATTGGACTTCGCATTCCGTGATCGAATGGTGAGTCCTCATAGCTCCAAGGATTGGTGTAGTTAGTCCATTTTCAGCCTTGCATTAGTTTCAGTTTGGAGTTAGCTGAGGACTTATCCCAGCAACTTTTCGGTATATGTTTAGAGGCTTCAGATGTTAGTGTGATGTAGTACCTTTCAGCTTTATGAGTCTGTTCAGATATCGATACTTTCACAGTTGTTTCATTTATGATCTTATTCTTAGATTTGATTCTTGCTTTAACATTGCCTATTTTATTATGTTAAGCTTCCGCTCAGTTTTTATAGTATGGTTAGTTAGGTGCATGCATCAAGGGTTAGCTTGAGACCATTCGTGGTTCTAAGTGTCATATCTCATCCAAGGTGTAGACTCGGGTCGTGATACTAGGCTTCTAGTTGGGTTACGCCAAGAACTATTAAGGAGTTGATGCTCAACTGGAAGAGTGGAGCTAGGAGAAGAAGGCACAAGGCTTAACATGTTACCCCTCTTGCTTTGATGTGGGTCATTTCAAAAGAGATGAATAGGAGAGCTTTTGAAGGAGCGGAGATAGCTTTGCTGAATTGAGGAGTAGTCTCCAATCCCTTATTTTCATTTGAAGCACCTATATAGTTCCTGTTTGTATAGATGATTGAGTGTCTATAGAACCATATTTTGTAGGTTTCTCCTCTTTTTGGTATATCACTTGTAATATGTCCAAGTTCACCTTGTTATTACAAATAAAATCTTTTACTTGATCAAAAAAAAAAAGATCAGATCTCTACTGCTAATCAGGCAGATTCTTATCTGATTTAGTTTCCAGCACTAAAAAGATTTTATTCTGTTTTCTTAATTGTATATTTCATAGTTAGGCTTCTGTTGTGTAAAAATACCTTTGTAAATGGTTGTATAGATACACTTAAGAATATATGAAATCCGTCTTCTCAAAGTCTCCATTGAATAATTTATAGGCAACTTCTTCAAAGTAAGAAACAGCTTCTAGAATTGTCATAGTTAATATTCATTTAACATATAAAAGTAACAGGAAAATAAGTACATTGACTGGTAATGTGTTTGCACAAAAGGTGGAGGGTGAATGGCATATCTTTTGTCTCCAAAAGAATTATTATTGTCAAACAAAGTATACTAAAGTTCTATTTTATGCTATACTTCTTGACTCTGCATTTACCAAAGAGCATATTCTTTCGCCGTACAGTCATGATGGACGTTTTTATGGTGTTCATAGCCATATCTCATTGTTGTTGCAACATGAAAAATTTAATCATACATAAAAAAGAAGGGGAAAACAAGAAATTGGTGATTTATCTTGCCATTGAAGTAAAGAATAAGGTAAAAAGAACATATCACTGAAATTATCAGATGGGCAGTGTGCTTAAGTTCCTATAATTATTTAAAAACAGAAAAGCTGGAGGATAAATCCAAAAATAAGAATACGACATGCACTGCAGTATTAAGAAAAATATTACCAGAGTTGATCTCATCCTGAAACCAACACGCATGACATTCTGAAAGTACTGAGCTTCACATAGTACTCCAAATGACTGGATCAAGTAAAAAAATAAAATTGAGAAAGTGCATGTATATGCGGTTAGATTGAACAGAATTCTTTAAATAAGTAAAGTTAATGGGATGACCAGATATTCAAGTTCTGAACTATCCAGTTCTGAGAAAGAAGAGAACTATGTGATCGTTGTGGGAAATATAGGAGAAAGTTACTGAATTGTGTATCTGCATTATTATATTGATACCCTATTTATACACACTACGTTACAATCCTTTTCCAAGTAGGATTTTTATATACTTTTCCTATTCTAACACTTCCCCTCAAGCTAGCACATACAAGTTATATGTACTGAGTGATAGGAGCATGAAGAAGCTGAATTTGTCTGAAGACATACAATCAAACACAATTTAAGATTAACAGAATAGGTTGCTTTTGAACTCATTAAGTGTTACAAGGAAGAGGTCTTTAGATTTTCTCAAAGGTGTTCTATGCGTGATCAAGATGCAGAGGTCAATGGCCATCTTCTTGCATTGCAAGACAGCTATAAAATCTGTGGAACATGTTCCTTCATATCCTAGGAGTCAGTTGGGTAATGCCAAAGTCTAATTTGGACCTCCTTAATAGCTGGGAGGATATACGCAGAAGAGAGACTCGTGAAGATTGGTGGAAGACTATTCCAGCTTGCGTCTGGTGGACACTTCAGAAGGAAAGAAATTCCAAATGTTTTGAAGACAAGAGCAAACTTTCCGAAGATCAAGATGCAATGTCTTAGCATGCTTTGTTTTTGGTGTAAACAGGATTGGGTGGGGATACAATAGAATTAGTAGATTTAATAGGAAAATTGTGAAGTTCAATCATAATAGATCTCCAGATTTTGTGGGTTCTAAGATCCCCATCCATCATCATTTGAATGATGGGTCTTCTGTGAATACAAAGTTACCTTCATCTCAAAAAAAAAAACCTTGAGAAAAGGGTTATTTTCAGTCAAATCCTTCTACTGATATCTTTTCAGAGGAGGGGATAGGAGAGCTTCCCAGATGCCCATTGAGAAGAAAAAAAGGGAAGCCTCTTCTTTTTCTTTTTGGTTGTGTACGTCCAACAATGCAGTAATAATTTCTGAGAACTTTTTGAAAGAAGGTCAATTTATGTGAGTTGCAATTATCTGCAAAAGACAAGAATGTGGCCTATGAAGTTTAAAAGAAACAACTCTTTTTTTTATTAAGGAAAACATCTCTCAAAACCTTAACTCACAATTTTCTTTCTTTTTTTTTCTATATCAAAGTCACAACTCAACTTTGATATTTATAGGAATGTTATAAGCCTATTCCTATGGCTAATAGGAAACTTTGATAATCCTATTCCTATTTCTAATAAGAAACTTAAATCTTTAACCTATTTGTCAATGATTTCTTAGGCTAGAAGGAATTGAAGATTACCCAACAGCCTATCCACTTTTACATTGCCCTTTCCGTGCTGAATTATGAGCTTTTGCTCTTCTATTGTGTTCCATGGCATTAGCAAAGATAAGAGCAGACTCTGTCAAATCGGAAGCTACAAAATATTATGGAAGCAGACAAGAAGTGACTCCACTTTGTCATTCTAGGTCGAACAAATTGACAATATATGATCACGGAAGTATATCAAGACCTATCCTATAGCATAATTTGTTCCTTCATTTTTTATTTCCTTTCTATTTGAATAGTAATTGAATGTCGAACTTCTAAGCCCATGGTAAATCATACAAATAGCAATTTGGTATACCTTTTTGGTGCTATTATAATGAAAGCAATGAAATATATTCTTTTAATGTGATGAAGATTGAAACTTACCACCCCAACAAAAATCAGAAAAGCATATAAGTGGCCAATCCAAGCTGAATCATCTCGTTCCAAAGACTGTAAGCAATATCAAGTTAATAATGAGGAGATATAATATCAGAAAACCCAGAAAAGTGCACTATTTCCATGCATAATATGAAAAGCAAAACAACTATGGCATACCAGAATCAGGAAGGTAACAGCTCTAAGAGGAGGAAACATACAAGGGAATTATAGGCTCTCTATTAGAATTTATTATATATTTAATCTTTTTAACATTACTTATGCTTATGCCTATATCTAGTGAAGACATAGTAGATTGAATCTCAATATTAAGATAAGCTGGTTAATAAATAAATCCGCCAATAAACAAAGAGCACTCTGAACAATAATATCATAGGCAAATCCAGGATTTGAACTTTATAGGTTCAAGTTCCAGAATACCATAGCCCATTTGATTTACAAGATTCAAAATCAATATGAAGTTTAACAATAACTCTACATTGGTGATCCACCCCAGTGTATTATGTTCTTTAACTTGTAATTACACCATTGTCCCATTTGAAATTCTCTTACTGAGCTTCATATTAACAAGTTAATTTGACTTGAATATATATTGGAAGATTATGTGCATATTATGTTAGCAGTGGTTGAAAAACATTTGGAAGTAAAGATTGACAAGCTGAAGGACATGACACTTTAGACTAGTTAGATTCCCTCATTATGTATCACAAGTGTAGACTTTAATATTCGTTAATAATCAGTCATCAACATATATTATTTTTTTCATATTTGTTACTAGTCAAACAACATAACAATGTTTACAAAATAAGAATCAGCAAACTTTCTTACGTGTGTTGAGGGTGTATTAATTAAATTATGAGAAATTGCAAGATTAAATACACAAACACTGAATTACAGGAGATCAAAGGAAACAAATTTCAACAACCATAAGTTACCTCTAAGAGACGATTAAGTAGTTGTGGTCCCACAAACTGGCAAAGATCACTACCAACCTGAGAATGGCATAAGAAAAGGAAATATTCACAAGGAACTTAAAAATCAGAAATGGTAGGAGTTTATTCACAAGGAACTTAAAAATCAGAAAGGTAGGAGGTTAAAAGATGACTCAAGTAAAGAGATTTCAGTTCCAAACGGAAAATTCAGCGTAAAATATCTTGTCATGGTGATAGAAATTATAGTTAACCAGAGAGAAGATTCCAGCATGCATTTTTTAAGATGGAGAGATGGAAAAGACCCAGAATGTCAGGACGAAGTCAAAACAAGGAAGAAAGAAAATCAGTTTTATCAGAGAGAATTTTCTTCCTTATTACTATATTTGCACCGTAGAAAGTCCAGAATCTATATAAGAGGGAGGGGCACTATACAAAGACAATTTTTGCTACATTCGACTTGTCCATAAAATCAGCAAATACAAAGTCCTAGGGACCACCAGATTGACCTACAACAAAACTATGCGTAACAGCACTTTTCTCCATCGGTTTTGAGTTAAATTGCATGGCAGGAAGATCTGCCTTGTGTCTCATCTTTTTCTCTCCTCTGTTCACCCTTCATGCATCACAAGCTGCACATACCTGCTTGCTACTGCATCTCCAGTAAAACAAGCATTAGAACCATTTGATTAGTTTCTTATCACATTTTATTTTTACCCTAACATTGACAGTCGTCTCCCTCAATACACAATGCTTTATCTTTTCAGATTTCTTTATAGCTACCCTGCCGTTGTTATATCTGAAAAGGGAACTTTGTAAGACCCCGTGAATTCGAGCCTTAAGAAAAGCATAAAAACTGGAGCGCAGGGACCATCAATGTAAACCCTGTGCATTTGAACCTTGAAAACCGCATCAAAACATGAACTTGGGGACCACCGAGGATTATAAGGTCAAAAAGTAATTAAGTGTGGAAGTACTCTGCAGAAAAGGGTGAAAGGCCAAAATGATTTAAGAATTTTAAGTGTGACATCGACGGTTAGCAATAATATTTTTGTATGCAAAGGAGGCTACGGACTGGTACTGTATCAAATGGGAATGATAGTAAGTGTAGGAGGTGTGTTGGAAGTAAGTTAAGGTCTAACAGGTGCTCTAGCACAAAGTCAAATTGGAAGCTATGCCGTGGATTAAGTTTTCAAATGAGCTTGCACAAGGTCCAATTTTAAAAAGATATATTGCCAATGTTGGAAGGGGATAATAGTCACTCAAGATAACTTTTAACATCCGGTAGAAAACTAAACATAAAAGAAAAAAGCTAACTAGATGTAATGACAATCCAGGGAATAAGCACATTACTTTGAAGAGACCTCCATACCAGAACCTGTAGAAAATTGCAGAGAGATATAAGAGAACACACAGATGGAAAAGAAGCACGGATATAGTTCTCTCACAGCATAGGCAAAAGAGGACTGTTGTGAATAGAATGTATAAAAAACCATACCTGCCTCCAAGACTGCAATTCAAAGCGTGTAGAAGCCATGGTTTTTTCCTCTGAGATTCTTCAGCCCAACACTTTTGGAATCTGAAAGAGTTGAAAATGGATAAAGTGTGATGACGCTTTCTTACAGCTGATTGTACAAATTTTTGAGGGAGAAATATACACCAAGTACAACCTTGCACTCAATGTCTCGGTCTTATCCCTTGAGTCTAATATCCAAACATCCTTTTCAGTGATCGGTCTGTTATAGCCTCGTCGCAAGAGGGGAGTTATCCATCCAAAAGAGATCCCTACCACATTAACAAACTCAATTATCATTTAGCTATTGAAAGCAGATAGTTCAATGTCCTGCAGGGCCTAACAGTTATTACGAAAGAAAATTAGATTCAAGTTCATTAAAAACAAGGCATAAAGTCATTATATTCTGAAAGAATGAACAAGAGATGTATGCAAAATCCATAAGTGCAGACCATTTTCAGGATTAAGTGGCTAGGGTTAAAAATTAATAAGGAGAATCCACTAACTTGACAAAATGCTTGCATATCTCTCAGGGCAAATATGGTCTGCTCCAACGATTGTTTCATCGTTATTATCATCAATGGACTCACTCCTTAATGGAGCATACCCAGGGAAAGGATTCAAATGAGGAAGATGAACAAGAAGCAGCGCCCCAAATAAAATCTGCATAAGACATTTCAGATTTTGTAGCCCAATCTATAAAGGAACAAAATGTAAGTAGTTAATATATAAATTTTAGTTTGTACTGTTTCAGTAAAACTCAAACACACATCTGTTAGTTTCCCATTTGTTTCAGAAGAAAGACATAAAACTTGGGTACCAGAATTTTGTTCCAACTGCAACCTGATACAAGGCACAATTTCCTATTCAACAAATATGGTTAAGATTTTCGTTTCTTCAACTATGTAAATTCATAGTATAACTGATCAAACAACTTGAATGCCATCTTACAGACTGATATTCACAGCACAATATATTACAGCCAAGAAATACTTCTGGACCTCATGCAAAATCAGTATATCTTTGCATCAAGATAAATCAGCTCTAATCCTGGGCAAATCCCCTTGGAGAATTATATGTCTGATTAATTTTTAAAGCTAGAAAACATGCGAAAATGAAACCAGTAAAAGTTAACGGATGATAAGGTCATGATAGGTACCTGACAGATGACTGAACTGTAATAGATGTACAGTGTAGACCTGCAAAATTAGTAAAAGCAATGAGTAAAGTGCTGATTCCTTAGATAGCATAAATCGTATACAAAAAGGCATCTGTCAATGCAATCAAAAGGGTTTAATTATAAATCTACTGAATGAACGGAAACAAGTTGTGACTCGAGATTACAAATCCTCCAGTACAAAGAACAGTCTAATTCTTGCTTCCATCTGTCTCAGGTTACTCGCACTCTTCTTTTGAGAAGCTTGCAACTTCACTACTTTGTTTTGTAAACTGAGTCAACCATTACCATGGCAAGCACCACTTTTCCACTTCATGGTACCAATACACTCACAAACCTCCAGGATTACAGATCTTAAGAAGCAGTAATAAAATCTTTCATTACAAAAAAATTGGGGCCGGGATAGATTTTGACTGTACACATCCACTGGCACAGAGAGAAAACAGAGTTGTATTTGTCCTAGAAACACTACATTGAAAAAGTACTTGAGGTTCAATGTGACACATGAAGTGTTTCGTACTCCTCTTGCTGAAACTTCAAATTGAGTACTAGTCAAAGTTCATCTAGTGATGAAGAGAAGAACAAAGCAGTTTGTAGCTTGATGTATGCCATGGTTGCACTTGGATAAACATAGCATATGTTATTGGTACTATTAGTAAGTTTTTTTATAATCTAGGAAAGAAACTTAAAATTCTGTATATCAATTGAATTAAAAGGAAATCAATTAGGGTGATGCAGATGAGGGTGATGAGGGGTGTGAATATTACTGAGAACCAATTTGGATTCATGCTTGCCCATTCAACTACTGTCATTCATCTCATAATAAGATTGGCAGAGCAGTATAGCGAGAAGAAGAGAGACTTACATATGGTGTTCATTGACCCAGAAAAGACATACAAGAAGTTAGCCCTCGTGCTCGTATGTATTTCTAGGTTATTCAAGAGTGAAAAAGGGATATTGATGCTACTCTGACCTCAGTAAACCTTTCCTAGTTTTCAATATTTGACTAAGTCTGTACAGAAGAAAATCAGCTAAGAAATTTGTGAGAACAAATCTGAAAAGCAGCAAGTTAATATCTACTAATTTGGCAAGATGGTGGCTGGATCTTCTAAAACAGCGAAATACGTAATAAAATCCACCTTTGCTTTCACTTTAGATAGGCATGTGCATTTCAGAAGTTTAAATTCGTGTCAAGGCTCCGAAAAGACACCTAGCAAGTTTTCTTGTTTTCTTACCATCTGATTTCTCAATTGTTGCTTCCAAGATATAATGCCAAGGATTTCACATGTTTCAGCTCTTCCTAGTTTTTTTCCCGAGAGAACTATCTGACAAGATGCAGAGTTCTCTTGCATATACAGAAGCTATTTTCATACCATGAGATTCATCTCCAGAGTTTTTCTTCTTTTTTTTTTCTTTTTAAGTTCGGTGCGCAACCCTTGTTTGCTCTTAGGGGAAGACTGGTGGAAAGTTTTGTTGATTGCTCAAACTCATTTAGCCTTTGTAAATTTAGGGGATCCTTCGCATTTTACTTCTTACAGCCAATTTCATTAATCAAATTCTCAAAATAAATGGGGAGTATAATATTATCCAACAGCGGTTATTTTTTCTGACATATTGGTATGTAGTTTATTTTTCCTAAATAGGAAAGCCCTTGCATTGGTCATCCAACATTCGTGAAGTTGACCAGATGACTTGACAACATTAATAATCCTTGAGAAGGGAAGTTAACTTCAAATAGCTAATTTGTCCAAAAATAATGATATCAAACTCACCTTGAGTAGAAACTCTGCATTGAAAGAATGAAGTTGAGGATCACAAGTTCACCTACCAAAACATAGATTACTACGAACTTGACATACCATCGGAACTCTTTAACATAGACATTAGTTTCCACTAGATTCATAAAGACAATGGAAATCCAAGCAAGTGTCTGAATGCTCAAAGAAACCATCTGGAAAACAAAAGAGTACATGTATCAGTTGACTAGATATATGAAACAAAAATCTCACTAGACTGGTCCACAAGTAGGAATAATGCTACTGCTCTGTATAACTAGATGCAAAGAACTGATCAGATCTTGGATGAACATGCAACTTATCATGCAACTCTTTTCTTTTCCACAGTCTACACCTACTAATCATATTGCAAACTAATGACCCACTCTCTTGACTGTTTGATGTTTCCAAGAGGCATGAGCACCAAAGTCGAACACCCAGCAAAAGATGGTCCAAGCATCTTTGTATCACCATTATCAAGAGAATGTGCATACCCTATAGCTTTCTGTTTGTTGAAGTGTGTGACCATCTCATCTTAAAGCTAGAGTTGTTTGGGAGAACATACTTTTTACCTAATTATGCATCCAAGATACCTCCACATCTGGAGACTGGTTTTTTTTTCCTCCGCCAAGTATGTGAAAATTCTTTTTGATAATTGGTGGCAGTGAGACTTGAACCTAGGACCACAGTGGCTCTAAATCTAGGACAACAGTGGCTCTCATACCATGTTTAAGTGTATCAACTTCTCATGAGATGGTCACACACTTCAACATGCAATCAAATGTGTTCTTATTGTCTACTCATAGACACAAAAAGGTTAGAAAAGTCATCACCCACAAGCTAAAAACTTGTGCAACTGTCACTTTTGTAAAGTCCAAGCCCTTTCACACCTCCGAGTCTCACCATATGTATATATATGTTTGTGTTTTTTTTGTGTTGTACCCTTTAATATATAACCTTTTGGTGAAGGTGCACATAACGTAGCACCTTAATTCATACACTAAAGTGTCAATTGACCAATGTTTAGCACATAACCTATGTCAACTAACACTTTATTTTGAGATGCCTCAACAAAATACTAGTAGAACACATCTTTAAGGTGAAACTGTGAATGAAGCTGGTCGCAAAGATGTCTTCTACTTGTATTTTGTTGAGGCATCTCAAAAGAAAGTGTTAGTTGACATAGGTTATGTGCTAAACATTGGTTAATTCACGCTTTAGTGTATGCACACTGTACCTTCGCTAAAAGGTTATATATTAAAGGGTATAGAACAAAAAAAACACAAACATATATATATACATATGGTGAGACTCGAACCTAGGACCTCAGTGACTCTGATACCATGTTTAAGTGTATCACCATCTTATGAGATGGCCGCAGAATTCAACATGCAATCAAATGTGTTCTTATTGGCTACTCAGCAACACAAAAAGGTTAGACATCACCCAAAACTAAAAATTTTGCCGACGTCATCTTTGTGAAGTTCGAGTCCTTTCACACCTCCAATTTTTAAGGGGAAACAATGAATGAAGATGGTCCCAAAGATGTGTTCTACTTGTATTTTGTTGAGGCATCTCAAAATAAAAGTGTTACTTCACATAGGTTACGTGCTACACCTTGGTTAATTGACTCTCTAGTGTACACATTAAGGTGCTACGGTGTGCACCTTCACCAAAGGGTTATATACTAAAGGGTACAGCAAAAAAAAAAAACACAAATAAATACATACATACATACATACATATATATATATATATATATATATATATAGACACACACACATATAT
>JBDJHY010000014.1:10028659-10043776 GCA_039654485.1 Withania somnifera | reverse complement strand
GGGACATTAATTCATTAATTTGACCCAAATCAAATAGTTCATAATAATTATATATATATAACTATGATCATGAACAAGAGTATATAAAATACATGATTTGATTTCATGGACACTATTTTATGGGATTCACCCTAAAAATCTCTAGATCATGATCACAAATTAAAATACTGGATAGTTGGGCACCAGGTTGAAAAGGAACCTTGCCTAAATATACCTGAATATGATAAATTCCACGAAGAAATCTGAGGAGAAAAGGTTTCTATAGGATTCCTTGAAGAAAAACCCTAGGTTTTGACCTTGAGAGAAAACTTGGGAGAATTTTTCTATTGATCAAGTTTCTACATATTGGTGAAATAATAAGGTTTTTGGTTATTTATATTTATCCTAAAATGAAGCTAAAATGACATGGGATCGTAGGTTAAATAAATGGGAAATGTCTAAAAAGTCCCTGTAAAAATCTGACTAAACAAAAATTGCCAAGCTTTCACGACTCCTATGACAAACCATAAAATGATTCTATGGTCCATCAAATGACCCGTATAACCATTCTATACTTCAAAAATTTGTGGAAACTTGGTTTAAGAAATGACAGGTCATATGACAGTTCATAACGGGTCTTATTGTTTGTCATCTCAAACCGGGGAAATAGAATTTTTTTGAGAAGTTCCAAGTCTCTGGATGACTTGACAAGTCCCTTCCACGAGATGTGGAATCCTTCTACAGACTGTAAATCAGTCCGTGGAAACCTGAAAGAAAAACTTTGGATAAAAATCATTGACTCCCTCAATTTAGCCCACATACCCTTAGCACATGTTTCAAGGTGTTAAACAATTCAAATTTGAACAATGTTTTTCCATAAAAACACATATCTGCTAACACTAAATCCACACCCAACTCAACAAGCAACTAAATTCACCTACAATCTATTAAAACTAGAAATGTAATTTAAAAATTTCCTAATTTGAAATCCCAACAATGTATTTAGAAATAAAATTGAAAATTAGCTAATTTAGTTAACCTTGAAAAATTAGGATTCTGGATAGAAGAAGAGTTGTACAAATGACAGCGATAGAGAAAGATGACGGTGGAGTACGATGGTAGTTGGAAAATGATTGGAGAAGGAAAAATGAAAAAAGAAAAGGAGTGAAATGGAACACTGAGAAAGAGAAGATCTGACTGGGTTTCTATGTTTTATAAAATGCGATGGACAATGTGGTTTTATCTGTTGCTTTTCCTTTTAATTAGTTGACTGGATTTTGACTAAAAATGATGGACTGAGACCATGTTGTCCATTATTTACTTACAAAAATATACAAAACAATTATCTTAAATGCTACATATTTTCATTTATTATTAAATTTAAAAGTAAAAAAAAGACGAACAATATCCTTTTTAAAAATCAATCTTATTATAATAGTAAAGATGTTTCTGCCACTATTATTTAAAAAAAATATAAATTATTTATAAATATTTTGGTGCAAAAATCTAGTAAAAGAGTGCTTAACAAAGACACTGTGCTTTAGATTTGTGGAAAAATATAAAAAAAAAAACTAAAAAATAAAGAAAATAAGGGATAATGTGTAGTACCCTTTGCTTGGACTAGTCTATTGACTCCATAGTTTTACTCATTGAACTTGGAAAAATATTCACAGGATACCATGAGTTATGGTATGAATCATGGAAGCCCTTCATAAGTCGTATGATGACTCGTTTGATGGGATTTTGATGGAAGACCAAAGAATTGAAAATTTGATCCCTTGGAACATGAGTTAGTCCTGCAAATCATACCTAGGACCAATGACTTGTAGTTCAATTCATCTTTACACTTCAAGAATTTAATACAAAAACTTAAATTTCAGTCTAGGATGTCACGACTTGGAGTCACAAATCGTGACTCCTACCTATGAATTGTAAGTAAAGTCGTGACATCCTGTGACCAACCTTTTAGGTATGTTTTATTAAGAATAGTCTAGTAATTTCTCATTTCTTATTAGCCCAATCCTGTATCATTTTGGCTTCAGAATAGACTATTATAAATATGTAACAAGCCCTAATTTATTCATTTTCTAATAAATTAGATCAAAGTAAGATTTGTTTCAACACTGTTCTCTATAATTTCAAGCAAGCTTAGGGCTTCTTCTCCAAAGTTCAAGTCAAGAATTCTTCAAGGTTTAGGTATGTGGGTTATGAGAAAGGGTTCCTTTCACCCTTGTGTAATGACCTACCTAGTCATTTTCTTGATTTCTACCTTTTCTGTGTTTAGAGTCATCTAGTGGTTTCTCCAGGTCATTAATGACTTTCTGGGACTCGTAGTTTGGTTTCATGGCAGATCTATTGCATGTTATCTCATTTTCCTTAATTTAAAGGCTTAACCTTATAATAGTGGAACTTTAGAATAAATTAGTAGTAAACACACTCAAAATCGAATTTTGATAGTTCCATTAGGTTTGGAACACCGACTTTGATTTAGTTGGACCTTTAGTTCATGTCTCGGGTTTTTTGTTTTATGTTTAAGCTATTTTGTGGAATTTAGTTCAATCGGAGTTTATTTTGGAGTCTGGGTAGCTTTGGATGATCGGAGTGTCGGATCAGAATTCTTATGATTCCATCAACCTGGAATAATGATTTTTGGTTTAGTTGGTTCATTGGTGCACTTTCGAAGGTGTCCAACTTATTATGAGGGTCCTTATAGAAAGTAAGAAATTTGGGACTTTTTATTCAGTTCGGTTAGGGGGCTATTTATGCTCAAACAACCTCCTTCTATCAATTCATTTATTTCTTTGAGTTCGTAATAAGCTTTTTATATACGATGCATATTTGGTTTGTTGTTATTAGATTTTTTTTAAATTACAAGCCTCGTCTGGAAATTCAGTTATTGCAAAAAATCTACAGTCCTGGGTGTTTAGTATGATCGTGCTTTCTTTTATGCGATCGCAATTTTTTGACTCGATTGCAATAATCTTCCTTTACTTCTTTTAGTGCGATCATGATGGAGGAGATGTGGTCGCGCTGGGTTGGTTTGGGATTTTTAGGGTTTTGTGCGGTCACGTTGGGAGAATTGCTGTCACCCTGGGGAGATGCGGTGGCGCTGGGGTGATGCAATCGCGTTATAATGTGACTAGGCATATTACTGCCAGTTCCTCAATTTTCATTCATCACCTTCATTCCATATCACAATTTCTTGACTTCAAATTCACAATTTTTACCTCTAAGATTTAGGATTTAGTGTGGCATGTTTCTAGCCTTCTTCCTCATCTAAGGTGAGTTTCCTCCATTATCCTCCTCCTTGAACCTCGGTGGGTTATACTTTAATGGTGGAATTTTCCATGGGAGTCGAAATTGAGTGAAATTATTGGTTTTCTTGTATAGTGGGACTATTGGGAGTTTAGTGATCACTTTGGATTTTCTTCCTTCGATTTCTAGGTGTGTAGCCTGTGTGATTGAGGTCAAATGGGATTATTTTTTAATCAAGAGTTCCTTGAGTTGAGGCTTTCATGCCAGTATTTTTAGTTTATTATTACAGGCTACAGGGCCCACAGGCCCCTTTTTAGGTCCGATCTTTGACCCCACTTGTATTATGTAATTTGGGTATTAAACTTTACCTTTTGATCCATATACCTTGTTTTGGTGCTTTTGGGCTATCCAGTACATTCTGAAGCTGTTCAAGTGATGCACATGACTTATGGGATTGTTTCCTCAGCGGTCAAGTAGGCTAGCCTTACCTAATCTTTATACTAGGCTTATATTGAGTACATATTGTATTCTTTCTATTTTTTAGGCTAGGTGAGTAGTTTGTATTCCTCTCCTTCTCTTTTTGTGCTCGTTTACCCTTTTAGAGGCCCGTATTGGGCCACGATTAGCTGTAGGCTGAGAATAGTGAGCCTGGCCAGTCGAGGGTGGCTAGGTGGATATAGTATTAGAGTTGGGTTGTTGTTCTAATGGTCCCGTGAGGTGTGTTCTTGGCTAGTGGCTTCTAGAGTTCCTAGACTTTGAGCGCGCCTTCTATTTACCTTTCTTTTTTTCATGCTCTTGCATATAGCAGTAGTTATGAATGGGCGGGGCCTGTAGTATGATTTATTAATTGGGAGGGGTAAATGATATTATAACTGGAGCTTTTCTGAACTTAATCTAAATACATGGTTTTATGACTTGTTTTCCATGACCATGCAATGGTATGTGCTATCTTCATAAATGTATTGATGGAACCTCGTTTTTCTTATATTATATGAACGATGGGGTGATTATTCAGGTGCAGCAGCGTCCCTTGAGTTGTGTTCGGATGTGGGATCTCCCATTAATGATTGGGGCCCTGAGTGTGAAATCGGAGCAGAGCTCCCAGTGGGAAAGGGTTCCTATTTATGATTTGAAGGCAAGACTTCAGGGATGGGATTCCCAGTGGGAAAGGTTCTCAGTGTTGGATTTGGGGGTTGACCCCAAGGTGTGAGGCCTGATACAATTCTTTAGGGTGAGACCTCTGGGGATGTTGGTTCTATTGCGTCAGTTTAGTTTTACCCCACTGATTTCATTCTTTTACTGCTTTTTTATGCCTTACAATATTAAGGGGGGGTCATGCTAGATCTTGTTTCCCTGTTTGTGCCTACGGTGGGATGGGGTGTCAGGTAGGCTATGTTTGTTCTTTCATGTATGTATCCAGTGGTAGGATGGGGCACTACTTGGATTTTATCTGTTATTTTCTTTCCCTTTATGTTTGTGCTTTTGTTTCATTATTTATCCTTTCCTACTAGAGTTAAGTTGACATGGATATCGGGTATGTTTCCATGGACTCGTGAGTCGATCTAAGGGTGCTATCTGTATCCCAGCCAAGCTGAGTGATTAGACTTGTGTTAGTTACTTTCATTTACTTTCCATATAGCTATGTATTACTTTTTGTATTGTTTTACTCTTCTCCTGACATGGTTTACTTATTGGTTGTATCTTTCTTATATTTTATTTAGCTCAGTCAAACTATGATACCTACTGGGTACCCTATGTTGTTGGTACTCATGATGTATTCGTGGTGCAAATTCTAGCACAGGTCATCGTAGGAGGCAGGATCATGCAAATTCTAGCACAGGTCATCCATTTCTAGATATTGTTGTCATGCCAGTAGCATGGATGAGCTGCCCTATGATTTGAAAGGGGCGACAAGAAGAGGCATCCGTTAGGGTAGCTATTCTAGTTCCTGGTTAGTGGGCAGCGATTTTTGCAAAGGTCAATCTAGCCGATAGTATCAGGCTTCTATGCAAACCTCAAAGGTAAGATAGAGTAGTCATCCGGCTAGGGCCTAAGGGTCAAGGTAAGAGGGTCGTGGTGCCAGGTTGAGGGTCTAGGGAGCCTTATTAGACACAAGTCCAGGTGTTAGTATGGAGATCATAGACACTTTTCCAGAGATTCCCCCGGAGGTGTCAAAGATAGTGTATCAAGATCTGGTAACCAGTGTGGGGAGTTGGGTTACTGGAGTAGAGATTATCCTCGATGAGGGATTGCCTGAGAACTATTACCAATACATCCGCTTGAGGTAGTACCCCTGGATAGTGGTGACTAGACTACCACTCAATGGTCTGGGGAGGTGTTTAATGGGGCAGATTTGAAGATCTATAAGGCGGTGCCCATCGATAGCTCTATGCAATCCCAGATAGGGTAGATATGGAGACCTCAGATGTTGTTATGACTGGTTTGTTCTATGTTTGTGTCCATTTGAACTTTTACCCTTCTTTATCCCGCCTCTACATTGATTTATGTCTTTGTTTCCTTTATTTCGTAGTTGGGCCTACCTAGTGATCCCTTATTTGTATCCTTGAATTTCTCTACTCCCTTGGGCAAGGCCCTAGTGGTGGATCGTGTATATAGATCTTATGTAGTGTCGGTGTGGGGTCACGACACACAATCCAACTTGATAGTGCTAGAGATGCTTGACTTTTACATAATTTTGGGCATGGACTGTTTGTTCCCTCACCATGAGGTTTTAGATTGTTATGCCAACACTATGACCTTATCCATTCTCGACGTACCTTCAGTGGAGTGGAGGGGTCCCACATTTACTCCCTAGACTAGGTCATCTACATTCAAGCCCGCAGACTTACCCATGGGGTGCTTAGATTATTTGACTCACATCAGGGAAGTTAGTGCAGCTTCTCCTTCTCCTGCATCTGTGCTCGTGGTTAGTGAGTTTGAGGATGTGTTCCCTGACGATTTTCTTGGTCTTCTACCTAAACGAGATATAGACTTTGATATTGATGTTAAGCCGAGCACCAGGCCCAATTTTATGCCTCCATATTGTATGTCTACGGAAGAGCTCTAGGATCTTAGTATTTAGCTGTAACATCCCATATTCAGCATATACTAATCCTACCTATATGAGATTTTGTATGGCCTACTAGTATAGATAAGAGGCTCAATTCTTATACAATAAATATTGGTGAAATAGGTTTGAGGGGACTGTTTGTATATCTAATTCGACTCAATCAAGTTAACATTAATTTTGAAAGTATCTAAAAAAACTAGGGGTTGGAAGGTCGTATTTGATTCTAAAGTTTAATATGGTCAAGTGTATATGAATTTATAATTAAATTAAGGAAATCACTATCTAAATATAGAATAAAAATTTGAAATGCTTTCTTGAATTAATTAAGCTAGAAGTTGAATCACCTACTTGCTTATCTGAAATAGACTAGGTAGGTGTGTAAACCAAATACAACGAGTAGTAGGGTCCTGAGCTAAGCCTTGGCTAAACTTTGGAAATTTTAATGCCATAATGCTTTTCAAATCCTCCTAGCCATTATCCTACTGCAATAATTCTTGCATAAAAGGGGATAGAAGTGGGCAGCCTAATACCCAAATTCTGCCCTAAAAGCCCAATAGCTAAAGGCCTATTGTAGGCATAAATAAGTAGGTGCATCACCTACTTTGAACATTATGAGCATCTTGGGTTCCTAAAGTAGGTGCATCACCTACTTAGACCAAGTTTACCAATTTATGGTCCTAAATTCACCAAAACAACCAGCACAATAGAGCCTTTATAACCCCAAGTTGTTGTCCATTTCCTTCACTTTAAGACTTGAAAAAAATTAGATTTCTCTGGGCCTTCTCTCTCTCTCTCTCTCTCTCTCTTTAAAAGACTAAAGCAGCAGCCCAAAGTTTCTCCTAGAGTTCTTGAGGAAAGCCAAATCCTTGCAAGCCAAGCTAAGTTAAGGTACTTGTGGTTTTATCTTTATTCCTCCACTAAAAGTTAGGAGATTGTGTTTGTTAGGATGAAATTTATAGACTGATTTTCCTTCATGGTGGATGGATCATATCTTTTGATTACTAAAAGGAACTTATTCCCTTTTGTTGGTTAACTTTGAAGGGTAATTAAAGCTCTTGAAAGGAGTGCAATATTGGAGTTTAATTTTAGAAATTAAGGTAAGGTTACTTATTGTTTTTATTCCTCCTTATATACAAGTTTGAAGCGAGAATTTTATACGTGTTTTATTAAGAACTCATGGGATGATGAGTTGAATATCAGGTTTCTATGATGAGGGACGTATTGGACTATTTTGGGAGCTCTCTTGTACATGTGCAATGGGGAAAGCTTGGCTGGCAGTGACATATAAAAGGGAAGTGTAACAATGCATCATTTAACTCAATGTTGTTTGAGCTTGCTACCAATTACCCTATATATACTACTTTTCTGTGAGTTATGGGACCAAAATATGGTTAGAGAGAACCCTAGACGAACCTGTGTGGTGCACAAAAGTAATGGAGGGGGAGAAGGGGTTGAAAGAACACCCTAGGTTTGATGAATCACTTGCCTTCTGTTCGATTACTATTTTGGTTGATTTTGAATTAGCCCAATCTTGTTTCTTGGATACTAATACTAGTTTTCCCACTTACTTTATTGTACATTAATAACATTAAAAGGGAAGAAGTTAATTTGGGATAGTAGCGGGGTCATACAACAAGGTATATAAGGCTATTTGATTTCCTATTCTTTGGCATGCGGGGTCGTACAACAAGGTATGTAATACTATTCGATTTCCTATTCTTTGACATGAAATTTGGTTTGGGGTTATAAAGCAAGTTCTTTAGTTACTCATCCTTTCAAGTGAAACCTAATGGCAGCCCACAAACTCCAATACAGATGCTAACCTTGTTTCCACTCCTTAATAAGGTTAGATACCCCAATATGTGTTTATTTTTTAGTCTTCACATCTACTTTGAATACCAAGTTGCACGAGTCCTCCTTTTAGGTAAATAAAATCCATGTGTTATTTCATCTCCTAATCATTTCATTGATTGTGTAAGATACCCCCTACATCATTGTTACTGCATTAAATAATCATTCATGTGTCACTTATTAGATCTATTGTCCCAAAGTTCAATAATGCCATGACCACAAAAATAACAATCTCAAAGGATAAAGAGGTAAAGTAAAGTACATTTGATTATTTTTGGGTGGTATCCCAGGGGTGGAAGGAACATCTAGCATGGGTCGATCCTAATATTGTAGGTGGTGTCCCAGGGGTGAATGGAAAGCCTAGCATAGGTCGTCCCGATTTGTATATTTTTGAGGACCATATCCTAGGGGCTAAAATACCTAGCATGGGTCATCCTTTTTACCATTGATCAACTGGTCATTCACAATACATATTTACTAATATTATACAATAAAGAAAGGCAAAGTAAAGAAAGCACTGTAATGTACATGATTCCACAAGTATAAGGCAGTCTTTGTCCTTGTCTTTACATTTGTACCTTATTCTATTTGGGCTCATTGTTCTACATGTGTTTATTTTATGCCTTATATATTCAATACATTCTTTCATATTGATGTCCCTTATGGGGGACCTGCATTTCATATTGCAGGTATAGGATCTACTAGACCTCCCCAGTAAAAGCACAGGACACTCAACAACTATTGGTGAGATCTAGGTTAATTCGGGGCTTTCTAAGTCTATGTCATATGTCTTGATATTGTATAATAGTTAAGAGTAAGGTAAGGGCTCATCCCAAACTTAATAGTATCTAGTGTTTAAAGGCTTTATAGACTACGTAAAGTAAAATATGGTTGTGTCTCATTTTTTACACATTGTGGCCCTAACGGCAAAGTCATGTATATTTTCTTTTGTTTTGACAATGTAGTTTCTTTTCAAGGAAGCCTAATATCCATCATGATAGCACCTTTAAAAGTTTATATAAGTGCATGGTAGGTATATGATTATAGTTGGTTCTCTCGATCCTCTTCAGCAATGGGTGCTTGTCCTCCTTAATAGAAATTAAGGCATGACAAAAGTGGTACAGAGCGTGTCATCCTAGGGAATCTACAAAGTTGTAGTTGTGTTGAGTCTTGTTTATGGATGTGTTGTGCACTATATTTATAAATAAGAGGGTATGGGGCATATAGGAGTTATCACTTTCTTTTCTTTTCGTAGATCGTTCCATATATCCATGAGTTAAAGGTGGATCATGTCTAACCTTTACATTGTTTTGCTATACCGAAAACAAGGAAAAGTAAAAGTTGGGGGGAGAAAGTTTGTGTGATGGTTGGAGGAGAGACCAGCTGACCTAGATGACAAGATGAGGCTGAAGATGAATCCCCAACATAGACATCCTCCACTCCTATATCCACAGAAGAGCTAAGGTGAGAAGGACCCTAGAACTGCCTACAGATGCTAGTGTGTAATATTTAAGGAATGTAGTTTAATTGTTGACTCATATAATTGCTGGTCAAGGCCAAGTAAGGGAAGGTCCAATTATGGGTACTAGTGACACAAGCCAAGAAACTAGTGTGTGGATATAAGATTTCCTCCATTCAGACCATCCAACATTTAATAGGTCAGATCCTAATAAGGACCCAAAAGACTTTATTGATCATATTCAGAGGACTTTACATATTATTCATGTATCTGGTAAGGAAGCAGTCGAGCAAGTAGCTTATAGAATAAAGGGTGTGGAGATATTGTAGTATGAAGCTTGGAAATAATCCAAGGGTACAGATGCACCTTTAGCTAGTTAAAAAGAGTTCAAAGAGGCATTCAATGACC
Organism: Withania somnifera; assembly: GCA_039654485.1. NCBI lineage: Eukaryota > Viridiplantae > Streptophyta > Magnoliopsida > Solanales > Solanaceae > Withania > Withania somnifera. The sequence continues at coordinate 10,033,754 of JBDJHY010000014.1, read as the reverse complement.
ATTACGTGCCATTGGAGACCCTTGAGTCCCATGTAGACCAGTTATTAAATCTATACCAAGGGAACAGGAGCGTGAGGGAGTACAAACTCAAATTTAACTCTTTGTCAAGCTATGCTCCTAATGTGGTATCCCCTAGAGAAAGAATTCATCAATTCGTGGATAGGTTTAATGAGTACTTGGTTAGAGATTTTACTATCACTTCCTTGAATCAAAATATAGATATAGCGAGAATCCAATCTTTTGCACAAAAGATAGAGGATCAAAGGCAAAGAAGAAAAACACAAGACCGGGAAAGAGGACCATTTAAGAGTGCTAGATCTATAGGTTAGTTTGTGCCATCCCAAAGTAAATTAAGGCCATGGTTCTATAATAGACCACCTAGGCTATCATCTTTTCATACTCTATAGCTACCACTCCATGCCAGCTTCAAGGTTCAAAAGGTAACCAGATTGGCCAAATAGGTGAAGGTCAAAGTTCACAGACAGTGGGGTATTCAGAGCAGGGAATAATGATCTAATCAAGGCCTCCTAGGCAACCCTGTAAATAATGTGGGAGGAATCATTTAGGTGTATGTCATATCTGGACAGATGTTTGTTATTATTATGGTATGTTGGGGCATATGATGAAAGATTACCTGAAAAAAGGTATGGGTGACATGACACAACCTACAGGATCATCCATCACATCGTCATCATTATCTCTTTCATGGTAGGGGTGCTATAGGGGAATCTACTTCTAGTGGAGTTTAAAACTGTATATATGCTTTAGAGAGAGACTTGGATACTTCACCGACGTGGTCACAGTTGCAGGGTGCCAAGTGTTTCTTAAAAATTAATTTAAGGTTGGGTTATCACCAAGTGAGAGTGCAGTTGAAAGATATACCCAAGACAGCTTTCAAACACTATATAGTCATTTTGAATTTCTATTTATGTCATTTGGGCTAATGAATGCACCGGCAGTGTTTATGGATTTGATGAATAGGGTATTCAAGAAATTCCTGTACGTGTTCGTAATAGTATTTATAGATGATATTTTGGTGTATGTAAGATCAAAAGAGGACCATATAGATCACTTAAGACGGTTGCTACAGGTTCTTCATGATCGTAAGTTGTATGCTAAGTTCTCTAAATATGAATTTTATCAGTGGCATTCTTTGGCCATGTCGTATCAGCTGAAGGGATAAGTGTTAATTCTCAAAAGATAGAGATTATGAAGGATTGGCCAAGAACAACGACACCTACAGAAGTTCGTACCTTCCTAGGTTTGGTAGGTTATTATAGGAGATTCTTTCAAGGATTTTCTTCTATTTCTACACCCTTGAGCAAGCTAACACTCAAAGAAGAAAAGTTGGGAATGATACGTGTGAATGAATCTTCCAAGAGTTGAAAAATAAGTTAACTTCCACACAGGTATTGGTACTTCCAGAAGACATAGAGGGGTATGCAATGTATTGTGATTCTTTGAGATTTAGATTAGGGTGTGTACTAATGTAGCATGGTAGGGTGATAGCCTATGCCTCAAGACAGTTGCGGCCACATAAGAAAAATTACCCAACACATGATCTTGAACTTGCAATGGTTGTATTTGCTCTAAAAAATGGCACCATTATTTATATGGGATACATATTGACACATACACTAACCATATGAGTTTCAATATATCTTTAAGCTGAAGGACCTAAACTTGAGATAGAGAAGATGGATGGAGCTAATAAAATACTACAATGTTGATATTTTGTACCATTCTACGAAAAGAAAATGTGGTAACCGATGCTTTGAGTCATATGAAAATAGTGAGAACTAATAATAAGTCCGTCAAAATATAAGGGATGTCTAAGGATCTACGTCAACTAGCAAGATTGGTGGTTCATCTCCTTGAAACTCCAAAAGAAGAGGTTGTTGTACATAATGTGACAGAACCTTCATTAGTGGTTAAAGTGAAAGAGAAGCGGTACCAAGATCCTAGTTTACGACAATGTAAGGAGAAGATAAATCAAGGTAGGGAAAAGGCATTTGAGCTTACCCAAGATGGAGTACTTCGATGTCAAAACAGATTGTTTATATCCAATATTAATGGGCTAAGAAAGAGGACAATGATGGAAGAACATTATTCAAGATATTCTATCCACCCAGGATCAACTAAAATGTACCATGACTTGAAGGAAGTGTATTGGTAGGAAAACATGAAAAGCGACATTGCAGAATTTATGGTACAATGTTCAAATTTCCAACAAGTTAAAATAAAGCATTAAAAACCAAGAGGTTTTATGTAGCGTATAGAGATTCCAACTTGGAAGTGGGACATGATTAATATGAATTTTATTACTGGTTTGCCTCGCTCATTTTGTAAGTTTGACTCCATATGGGCAATACTTGATAGACTCACTAAGACAGCACATTTCTTGTCGGTTAAGACTGATTATACAGCTAAAGAGTATGCAAGGTTGTATATTACAAAAATAGTTCAACTACACGGGGTTCCAATCTCTATTATATTTGATAGAGGAGCTCAATTCACTGTAAAGTTTTTGAATTCATTCCAAAGAAGTTTGGAAACATAAGTTAATTAAGTAGATCCTTTCACCCCCAAACAAATGGCCAAGCGGAACGTACAATTCAAATACTTGAATATATGTTGTGATTTTTTGTATTAGATTTCAAGGGTAGTTGGGACGATCATTTTCCACTTATTGAGTTTGCATTCAATAATGGCTATCAATCAAGTATCAAAATGGCACCTTATGAAGATTTATATGGAAGGAAGTGTAGGTAGCCATTAGATGGTTTGAAGTAGGTGAGACTGCCTTACTTAGGCAATATCTTGTTCAACAAGCTATGATTAAGGTGATACAACAACGTCTAGATATAACCCAAAGCCAACATATGTCATATGTAGATGTTAGAAGGAAGGGGCTATATTTTTCTATAGGATATTGAGTATTCTTGAAGGTGTCACCAATGAGATTCGATAAGAAAGGGAAACAGATCCCACACTACATAGTTCCATATAAAATTATCAGAAGGTTCGGCCAGTTTTCATATGAATTGGAGCTATCCTAATAGTTTTAAATAGTTCATTCAGTATTTCAAGTCTCAATGTTTCGTATATGTATAGGTGACCTATCCCGTATCACTCCTATTGAAGATTCACAAGCTACATAAGATCTCACTTATGAGGAAGTACCCATTTCTATTCTAGACCAAAAAGTTAAGAAATTAAGAAATAAAGAAGTGGCTTCAGTAAAGGTGCTTTGGAGGAATCAACAAGTAAAGGAGGTTACATGGGAAGCCGAGGAAGTTAGGAAGTCCAAATACCCCCATTTGTTTGAATTTGGAGAGAAAGTTCAAAATGTTGATGTGAGGAATTAACAAGTATGCATAAATAGGTATGTATTGTACAGTTAACAGTTGAATTAAACTTAATCTTGAACTTATTTAAGCTAGCTAACAATGCTAACATTCAAGGATGAATATTCCTAAGGGGAGCAGGATGTAACACTCCTTATTCGGCATATACTAGTCCTACCTATATGAGATTTTGTATGGCCTTGTGGTATTGGTAAGAGGATCAATACTTATACAATGAGTATTGGTGAAGTGGGTTTGAGGGAACTGTTTGTATATCAAATTTGACACAATCAAGTTAACGTCAATTTTGAAAGTATCTAAGCTCGGGGTTGGTAGGTGGTATTTGAGTCTAAAGTTTAAGGTGGTCAAGTGTACATGTGTTTCAAATTAATAGAAACACGATCTAAAAAAGGAATAAAAATTTGAAGTTCTTTCTTAACTAAATGAAGCGAGCAGGTGAGTCACCTACTTGCTTAACTGATATGGGCTAAGTAGGTGTGTAATTGACTAGATTTAAGTCTATGTTATTAATCTCACATGAGGCCCAAACTAAGTGATATAAAAGGGGATAGGATTGGGCACCCAATACCCAATCTTTTCCCAAAAAAATCCCAATAGCTAAAGGCCTATTGTAGTCATAAATAAGTAAGTATGTGCATCACCTACTTTGAACCTTATGAGCATCTTAGGTTCCATAAGTAGGTGCATCACCTACATGGACCAATTTGACCAATTTATGGTCCTAAAAGCACCAAAAATACCAGCACAATAGAGCCTTTATAACCCCAAGTTGTTGTCTATTTCCTTCACTTTTGAGACTTGATAAAAAAAATAGATTTATCTAGGCTTTCTCTCTCTCTCTTGCGTTAAAAACCTAAAGCAGCAGCTCTAAGTTTCTCCTAGGGTTCTTGAGGAAAGTCACATATTTGAAGCCAAACTAAGTTAAGGTACTTGTGGTTTTAGCTTTATTCCTCCACTAAAAGTTAGGAGATTTTGTTTGTTAGGCAGAAATTTATAGACTGATTTTTCTTCATGGTGTCTGGCCTATATCTTTTAATTATTAAAATAAACTTATGCTTGTTTGTTGGTTAAATTTGAAGGTTAATTAAAGTTCTTAAAAGGAGTGAAATATTGGAGTTTAATTTCAGAAATTAAGGTAAGGTTGCTGGTTGTTTTTGTTCCTTCATATATACAAGTTTGAAGGGAAAGTTTCATAGGATGATGAGTTCAATACATTTTGCGATGATGAAGGACATTTTGGAGTATTTGGGGCCTATCTTGTGTGTTTCCAATAGTGAAATCTTGGATGGTAGTGACATGTACAAAGGGAGTCAAGTAATGCATCACTTAACTCAATGTTGTTTGAGCTTGCTACCCATTTCACTTTATATACTACTTTTTGGTGAGTTATGGGACCAAAATATGGTTTCATAAAACCCATACAAACCTCTGTAGTGTACAAAAGTAATGGGGGGATAAGGGTTTGAAAGAACACCCTAGGTTTGATGAATCACTTGCCTTCTGTCTGATTACTACTTTGGGTGATTTTGAATAGCCCAAACTTTTTTCTTGGCTACTAATACTAGTATTACCACTTACTTTATTGTACATTAATAACATAAAAAGGGAGAGAGTTAATTTGGGATAGTAGCAGGGTCTTATTATTCTACATGTGTTTATATTATGCCTTACATATTCAGTACATTCTTTCACGCTAATGTCCATCATGGGGGACTTGCAATTTATCC
>JBDJHY010000014.1:9968599-9981688 GCA_039654485.1 Withania somnifera | reverse complement strand
TATATATCCAATTATGGGGTACTTCATTCTATGATATATATAAGATCCATATGTATAGATATCATCATCTACATCTAGAACTTCATATGCTTTGGAAGAGGCTTGTACAATTTGGGATGGGGTTTTGATTGATCAAAAGAAGAATCTACTTCAACCGATATGCCCTTAGGCACAGGCATACATAACAAAGAATCACGCTTGGAAAGGGTGGAAAATTAGCTAGAGAAGTAGGTGTTGAAGAAAAACTGATTGCAAAAGAAAGGAAATTGGCCGCATTTAAATTACCTTCTAGGGAGGTTCGTTTGATAACCAAAAACTGCTTAGCAACAGTTGGACAAGTGACGGATGTTGGGTTGAACTAGAAATGTTTGGGTAGAGTCAGATCTTAGCATTAGCTAGGTAAGCAACTCGTAGTAAGAGGAGTAGTTATTAACCCTATAGATCATCCCCATGGGGGTGGTGAAGGGAGAGCCCCAATTGGTAGAGAAAACCCACAACCCCTTGGGGTTATCCTGTACTTGGAAAAAAAAGTAGAAAAAGGAATAAATGTTTTCATAATTTGATTTTTCGTGGTCGTAATAAATAGGGGAGAATATCTAATTTAATTCTTTGTTTTTACAAAAACTTTAAAAAAAAGTAGTAGTAAGCTTGTGACATGTTCACTAAAAAAACCGGTAGCCAATCATTTATAAAAAACAATTGATAATCTTAACAAAAAAGTAGTAAAAGATATAATAGTAACTTAGTCCCAGGCATCTAACATTATACCCATAATGATCGGTCATACTATTTCTATCCATAATCAAACAACGCATTTTCCTATTTATCTAACGGATAGTATGGTATGCCAAAAATTGGTAGAATTTGCACCTACAATAAATTTTAGAGGACATGCAAAAAGATAATAAATTTGGTCCTTAATATTAAAATATAGATACTTATGATTCAGTAGTAGGAGGCAAACCTTATGCTAAAGAAGAAAAGAAAAGAAGAATATGCTTTAGGTCAACATAAAACTATGTCTGCTGACAAAGCAAGAAGAGTAATTGGTCTAATTCGCGGACGTTCCTATGAGGAAACACTTATAATACTAGAATGCATGACCTATAGAGCATGTTATAATATTATGAAAATTTTTTATTCTGCAGTAGCAAATTCAAGTTATAATATGGGTTCCAATGAAACAAATTTAGTCATTAGTAAAGCCAAAGTAATAAAGGTACTATTGTGTAAAAATTGAAACCTTCGAGGGCATAGTTTTTGGTTAAAAAAGATCGACCTGTCATATAACTATTGTAATGAAAGATATATCTATAGATGATGAATATGTCGAGATGTATTCGTTAAAAAAAACTTGATGGAAAAAAAATCTACAAATATGACGTATCATGATATGTTTGATAATAGTGGGGGTTATGGGACAATAATTAAATCCACTTGGTTTCAGACTGGGTACAACCCAAGGTCATCATTCTCTTTGGTTTTCACAACAAAAATTATTCTTAAGGTGTACCAGAAGATCGAAAAATAAAAGACTGTATAAAGAATTATGTACAAAAAAATATGAGAACGTCGTCTGGAACCGAGGGGTTGCACGTATAGTAATTCAAAATAGAATCAATGTAATCTAGGTCATAATCTTTATGGGATTCCAAAACTATTAATAAAAGTCGATCGCATGGAATCAAAGAATTACAGATGGACTTACAAAAAGGGTTTAATTGTGTAAACCAAAAATTGAACGTTGTTGTCACAAGAATTGCAAAACCTTATGGAAACCCTAATATTCTTGTAGAATTTATAGATGGACAATTAAATAATAGAGTTTCATTTCGAAAAGAAATAAAAAGAGTTATTGAATTAACATAACAAGTAGATACAAAAGGAATTCAAATCCCAATTGCAAGGCATATCGACGGAAAATAAATTGCATGTGTCAAATGGATCAAAGAAGGTAGGGTTTTGCTATAAAATATTTGAGCTAAAATTAATTATTTCTCTTATACAGTCCGAACTATCTAAGGAGTATTGGTAATCAAAACTTGGATATTTCTATACAAGGAAAAAAGTGCAGAAATGAAAATGCACACAATAAAGTAATACAAACTCTATCATCATCATATCCTTATGTCCCATACCATAAGCCTCAAAGGTATCAATGCGGGCATTCAATGCCTCATATATATCAAATGTCTCAGTAAGTCATAATATGGACAACTTATGGCGTCCCAGCCTAAAAAGTCATGATGTCGAAAGGTTATGGTGTCCCGCGCCTCAAAAGAATAATGTCCGCAGGTTATGGTATCCTACGCCTCAATGTTTTGTATCACTAAGTTCCTTAAGGAAACTATATCAATAATCCTCCAAACCAATATATGTGATTGTATTGAAAAGTTCTACTCACTTCTGTACAATGATCGACTCAAGTGCCAACAGTTATTCCCACTTCCAAACGAAGTTAGTGTCAAGTCCCATCATTAATTAGTTGAATGATATTTCTCAACACTAAGGTATAAAGCATAAACTATCACCTTACCCTTCTACATTAAAAGTCTACTCAAACCAACTCTAGAATCATCACTAAACATGGTAAATGTATCACCCTCAATAGGCAAAGTAAAAATTAGAGCCAAAGTCAATAAATCATTAAGCCTCTTGAATCTTTCCTCACACTCATTGGACCACAAATCAACATTCTTCTTACTCAACTAACTCAATGATGTAGAGAGGGAAGAGAACCTATGAAGTAATATATAATAGCAGCTTACTAAACAAAAAAAAAAAATTGTTAATCTCAATAGGAAACGTAAGCCTATACCAACAATGAACTGCCTTAATCTTGGCCAGATTGACCACAATACCTTTTTTGGATACCACATTTCCAAAGAAAGTTAGAAAACTAAGCCATAAATCACAATTAAAAAATTTTCATATTATTTCTCCTTTCTCAACTTCTGTAATATAATCCTCAAGTGTTGTACATGCTCTGACTTACTCATCAAACATACAAAAATTGCATCAATGAAGACAATCATGAAGGAATCAAAATAAGGTTAAAAATACCCCATTCATCAATTTGATGAATGTTGTCGGAGCATTACTCAACCCAAATAACATCACTAACACTCATAATGGAAATAACAAGTCTTAACAGTTGTCTTAGGGAAATATTAGCATAATCCACAAATGGTGATAGTCAAACCTTAGATAGATCCTATAAAATATGCAGCACCCTAAAACTGGTCAAACAAATCATCAGTATAAGTGAGGGGATACTTATTATTAACAATGGAAACTCAGTTCAGTTGCATGTAGTAAGTGTATATCATCATACAACCATCTTTTTCCCTTCACCAATAATATAAGAGCACCCCACGGAGACACATTCGGTCTAATAGAACCCTTATTTAAAATAACTTGCAACTGTTCTTTTAATTACCTGAACTAAATAAAGGCAATATGATATGGGGTATGGAAGTGGGGTTGGCTCCTGACTACAAATGATGCCTAGAATTGATATATCTATCTAAAGGAACACCTAGAAGAGCGTAAGAAATGATATTTAGAAACTTAAAGACAACTAAAATAGAATCTAATGGAAGATTTTCACAATTGGTATCATGAATAAAAGCTAAACAGAGAGGCACCCTATATCTATCAATCCCTAAGCATGAGGGAACAAAATCATCCTAATAGTATAAGAACTAGAAGAACCCCTAAACTCTACCTTGAAAGTACCAGGAATCTATAGAAAGTCATGGCATAATAATCCAAGACTGCATAATGTGAAGATATAACAAAACTTATGGTTATTTTTGTATCTTATGTGTTTTATGACATCATAAAGTGTTTTTTAGATTCCCCAAGTCATTTATGATTTACTAGGACTAGTAGTCTAGCTCCCTTCTATTTCATTTGATAGTTATCTCATTTTCCCTATTTTAGAGATTAAATTTAGGTAATCATTGACTTTAGTCAACATTCATTCAAGAAAATCATGTAATAAAATTATGAAAGTTCAATTTTCTGAAAAGATGTATATTGGTCTAGGTGGACAATTGGTTTGGGTCTAGAAGCTTTTGGTACAAGTTTATCTCATTTGATGGAATATTAGTTGGCAGTGACTGAATGTTTGACTTAGACAACATTCAGTGATTAAAGCATCATATTGGAAATCCAATTGAACCTTCTACTCTAAAATGTCGAGTTAGGGTTAGAATGATTGTGCATTTACTTCTCGAGGTTTCCAAGCCGATTTCAAGGTGTTTGGTGGATTTTAAGCATTTTAAAGGTTAAGTATTGAGATGGTAAACATTTCTACAAAATGAACTCGTATCATGATTTTAACTGTACTGTTGTGTTTGAAATATCTCTTTGGGTATGTTTGCACTCTTTATTTTCATATATCATACACTGAACCAATCTTGATTGGTGTTTGGAGCAAATTATTATAGCTGGTTTCAAATGTGTTTAAAAGCTTCCAATGCAAACCTATTCCTTCTTTACAATTTTGAAAATGAGACATGAAATCAAGGGTTATGATTTTATTTATCATGATTGTGATGCCATGTGTAGAAATAGAAACCATATGCACCTTCCTTCCACTCAATTGTTAGCTTGAACATCGCGATTGCAAAGGACAAAAAGTCCCAGCCTTGTGATCCTGACCATTTTCCACACAATCATGACGGCATCACCCTGGCAGTATATATTTTTGGTTCCTTAAAATTCATACATTTCTATGTTAAATTCTCACACAATGTATCTCCTTAGGATTGAACACTTATGAGAAATCATAGCTAGATTGTGGGTTGATTATTCATGGTTTAAATACTTGGTCCTCTACTTTTCCATGGAGATCATTACAGTTAGCATATCTATTGTCATGAAAATTTATCTATTAGTGGCCATTATAGGGATGTCGAATGGTTGACTTAACTTATTTGTACTCTTACATTCTTCTAGGGGCTTGGAAGGGCTTTATCGGCCTTTACTACATACAAGTAGTGTTAGTCGTAGGTATTACTTATTGAGCATCCTTACCTTATGGGCTTATCTATGTGCATGGGTACTTGTTTTACATTTCATCCCTTGTCCTTGAAGTTACCGCTACACTGCCTATTCCCCTATAGTCTTATTATCCATGTACCTAGTCTTACATTTCTAATATTATTATTTTACTTCTGCATGATCTAGGGTATATCCTTTTCTCCCTACTTAGATTCCTACTCTGTGAATTAGCTACAAAATAGTTGTACCATATACGTTTATAGCTTGTTTATGAGAAGTTAGCTCCTTTTGCTATCTTATTTATTTTAGTGACTTTTTTCCTTTACCTAGTTTATTTATTGTAATTGTAATTATTATCTTCCCAGTGGGACCTCAAATCCTATTAGGTACCCATTGCTTCTACATGTAGTACTCATACTAAACTTTTATCTTCATGGTGCAAATCTCTTGTTACAAACACCCACTACTTATTACACCGTCCATTCCTTGTTGTTGTTGATATTTTGAGCTATGGAGTGAGATTTGAACGTACATCATAGGTTGCATCTCATCAGCTTTAATTTTGTCTTTTTTACATTCTAGAGACAAATCTTGTATTGTATTTATGTCTATCTTGTACACTTTACCTAATTATGGCTTTGTATATATTGATTCCAGGTCTTGAGAGGTTTATTGATTGTATTCATTATATTTTTCTTTGTTTTTTTCATATATTTCCCTCTTAATTTTAGTTATCATGATTGTTCGTAGTTGTATATGCTATAGTAGCCCATCATTTATGGTTCTAGGCTATAGTTTTGGTTTGCCTACTAGTTGGATAGTAGGTGCCATCATGACCTAAGACACTGGGTTGCAACAACTTGGTATCAGAACCTAGGTTTTACTATGTTAGTGTTACAAATCTTATATCTAGTAGAGTCCTGCAAATCGATGCAGATTCATCAATGACCAATCTCAAGGAAGTTATGGACAAATTTTAGGAACTTTAACCTCTTTTAGATCTAATATCATGCTTGCTTCCAATAGAGTTTTTTGGATATATTATTTTTCATCTTTATTGTTTTCCGCATGTGGCATGCATGTATTATTGACAGACAATGGTGATCCTTTTAATACAATGGTCTAAGTTCTGGAACATGGTCATACTATAGCGGCAACAGGGGTTACCGCACTATTAGATACTCTAGTGGTACCTCCAGCATCAGCTCTAAATAGTCTTCTAGTTGGCCTAGGGAAATCATAGGCAACACCAATTCCAATGCCCACTCCAAATGTCTAGGCTCTATTATGAAATATCTTAGTGTGTTTGGTTGTCTTCCTTTAGAGGGCACCATACATTCTTCTAGGAGGCATCTTTTGGTGCATCCATCTCATGAGTGTAACATGCTACTACAGCTCCTTCTATAGTTCAGGTAGTTGCGGCTCCTCTTCCTACCCATGTTTTTCCATTACTAGTTGTCACTCCTACTATAGTATCATAAAAAGCTATGACGGATTTGGAGTAGAAACTCCTGACTCCATTTCTTTGATTGGATCCTCACTGCATTATATGTTCTCCTTGGGAGACTGCTCATGAGTTTATGGTAAAGTGTGAGTAGGGGTTACCTTGAGGTTTTAGAGTTTCATGGAGTGACCTATACCAATTTTTAGATAATGCGTACGCTGAAGCAGTAGTGGAGAGATCAATTAGCATGTACGCCAACACATTCACCTCAAATAAATAAGAAAACCCTATATGTGAGTTAAATGCAAAAGTTTGTATCCCAGGCTGAAAAGAACCAGTTGTTAGAGGATTTTAGGTATCTTGAGTACGGATCAGTATTGATTGTTAAGTAAAAAGCTCGATTTTACTAATTATCAATGTATAGGGTCGCTTTTATGCCTTTGGAGTAGGAGAGAGTACATTGGTTTTCTTATGGGTTGAGGGATCAACCAAGGATAGAGGTGGTTATGCAAGTATCAAAATATCATTCTTTTCAGATAGTAGTGGGTCATGCTCAAGCCATGGATTCCCTTCATTGCGAGGTGCATAATTAAGAGGTCTCAATATTAGGGGAGTTATAATGGGTCTTGCTTTTGTGTTTGTAGTTATTAGAAGTATTCTATATAAGGCTATTCTAGTAGGTTGGTGTAAGCATTTCTCTAGATCTTCGAGCCTGTTTAGTAGGCATTTAGTCTTCTATCTTTACAGTAGCCTTCGAGAAGTATTAATAGGTCCTCGGGCCAAGATAGCAATTCTATTTCAGGCTATGGTGGTCATCAGAGTGGGCTTTCAAAGAGATGTTTTGATGGTGGTGTTACAGGCTATTATATAAGAGGTTGTCCACATAGGGTGTGCATTAGATAGTGCCTCAACTAGTGCAACTATTAAGATTGGTGTTTCCACTAGCTAGAGATAGGGCATAGGGTGGACGTGCTCATGTTAGAGGGCAATGAGGTAGGGCTAATGGTCATGGTAGCGGTCAGTTTCACTTTGGATACCAGTTTGATATCATAATTTGTAGGTTAGAGGTAGAGGCCTCGAATGTTGCAATCACATGTACAATTTTGTTTTTCATATATTAGTGTCACCCTTTTTTATCCTTGTTCTAGTTGTTCATAGGTGTTTTCATACTTTACACCCTTCTTGAGGTTAGCTAGTAAGCCGTTGATTGTGTTTGTATCAGTTTCTACCCTAGTAGAAGACTCTTCAGTAGTGGATCGAGTTGTGAGGTCTTATTTGGTGTTTGTTAGAGGTTTTGATACCAGGACCGGCCAATTATTGTTGTATATAATTAGATTTTTACATTATAATTTGCATGGACTAGTTATCCTTCCCCATCGTGTATTTGGATTCCTATTCCAAGATTTTTACCTTAGCCGTTCCTAGTGTATCCCCGATTGTGTGGAAAGTTTCTATTAATCACACACTGATAAGTATCTTCTCCCACCCTCATTCTAGGAGGTTGGTGTTAAGAAAATGTTTGTCTTACTTATCTTACATTTACAATGTTAGAGCCGAAATTTCTAATCTTGAGTCTGTGCCTATTTATTCTTAGTTTATTGATGTTTTTCTGAATGAACAACCTAGCCTCCCACACGATCGTGATATAAACTTTTCTATTGAGTTAAAGCTAGGATGCATGCCTATTTTTATTTCTCCATACTTTATGGCTCCTTCTGATTTGAGAAAGATAAATGTTCATCTCAAAGACCTTGTAGATAAAGGGTTTATTCATCTATCTATTTCTCCATGGGGTGGACTAGTGCTGTTTGAAAAGAAGTATGGGCCGATGCGTATGTGTATAGATTATCGGTAGCTTAAAAAAGTGACAATTGATATTAGGTATCTAATGTCGAGGATTGATGATTTGTTTAACCATATTTAGGGTGGGATAGAGTTTTCAAAGATTTATTTGAGGTCAGGGTATCATCCATTAAGGATTTGGGATGAAGACATCCCAAATACAACATTCAGGACTCATTAAGGGCATTATGAGTACCTAGTCATGTCTTTTTGACTTACACAATGCTCCTGCAACCTTTATGTACTTGATGCACAGGGTGCTCAAGCTCTATTTTAACTCCTTTGTCATTGTATTATCGATAATATCATTGTGTTATCATAGAGTAGAGTGGAGAACGAGCAACACTTGAGGACTATGCTCCAGACTTTGTGATAACATTAAAATTATTCCATGTTTTTATGTGCAAGTTTTGGTTTAGGTCTGCAGCATTCCTAGGACATGTGGTGTCTAAGAAAGGGATTGTGATGGACCTTGTAGTGATTCAAGCAGTTCGTGATTGGATAAGACCAATGTCTCCTTCTACATTTTGGTGCTTTTTTCAATTAGCAGGTTACTATAGGCAGTTTGTTGAGAGGGTTTTATCAATAGAAACATTGTTGACTAGACTGACTAGGAAGAATGTCCCTTTTTATTGGTCTGAGGAGTATAAGGTGAGTAATTTTAAGGCATAAAAATTTATTGCCTTTAGTGCCGGTGTCAACATGGTTGATTAAAGGCCAGAGCTATTTTTTAGTATTATGATGCATCGAGTATCACTTTACGGTGTGTTCTACTGCAACAAGGTTGTGTTAATTCTCATGTATAAAAACAGTTGAAGGTGTATGAGCACTCACTCCACTCACGAATTGGAGTTTGTAGTTGTAGTTTTCATGCTCAAGGTCTTAAGGCACTATCTATATGGGGTTCCCTGTGAGATTTATACTAATCATCGTATCCTTTAGTACATTATGATCTAGTAGGCAGATGGATTGAGTTATTAAAGGATTACGATTTCATTTTTTATATATGGTAGTGGATGCTTTGAGACAGAAAGGGATTATATGGGTATTTTTTCAGAGTTGTCAGTTTCACGGAGACTATTGGCCTCGATCATTCAATATTTGACTAATCATTTAGTTAGATTAGACTTGACGGCCTCTAGAAGGATTTTGGCCTGTGTTGAGGCTCGGTCTTCTTAAGTTGATCAGATTTTGTAGTGTTAGTTTAAGGATTAGATTGAGTGCCCTTTATGATAAGGTGTTATCTTGTGAGGCCGTTAGGGATTCTATTGATTTATATGGGGTTTATACTTATAACAGTCATATTTACATACTATGGGTTGGTGGTTTAGTTTAATAGATTCTGAATGAGTCTTACAACACAAAGTATTCTATTCATTTGGGTGCATTTAGGATGTACCATGTCTTGTCATAGTTATATTAGTGGAGTGGTATGAAGAGGGATATTTTGGTGTATGTTTCATAGTATTTGAACTACCAGTAGGTCAAGTTAAAGAACTAGAGGCCAGGAAGTTTGATGTAGAGACTTATGACTCCTACATGGAAATATGAGAGGGTCTATTGATTTTGTTTCAGATTTACTGCATACTTCTAGAGATGATGACTCTATTTGGGTTATTATTAATGGGCTGACTAAGTTACTACACTTCATCCCAGTTCATTCATCCTACAACACATAACAGTTGGGTAAGATATATCTTTCAAGAGGTTGTTTGGCTACATGGATCCTATTATCTATTATCTTACCTTGTGGTTCCAAAGAACTATTCAGTGAAAGATTGGTAGTAAGGTTTATCAAAGTACAACATTTCACCTATAAATCAATGAATAGTATGAAAACACTATGCAGGTCTTGGAGAACATATTGATGCTCTGTATGTTAGATTTTGTAGGTTCGTGGAACAAACCTGTGGCCTTAGAGGAGTTCACATATAGTAATACCTACCATTATAACATTCATATGGAATTATTTAAGGTGATGTACGGTAGGCGGTGTGGGTCACATATTGGGTGGTTTGATGGCATTGAGGCCAGATTCCACAATACAAATTAGCTTCGCGATCCTCTAGGGGTTCATAAGCTTCAGGATATACTATAGATAGTGTAGAATAGGTAGAAGAGGTACATGAATTGTAGTGCCAAAGAGTTTGGGGTTGGTGATAAGGTCTTTTTGCATTTATACCTAATGCACTGTCTTACCAGGTTCGGTAGTTAGGGAAATCTTAGCCCATGTATGTTGTGCCATTTGATATTCTAGAGAGGGTTGGTGGTTTTGCCTATTGGTTTATCTTGTCTACTATGTATTAATACATCCGTTTATTCTTTCTTATAGATATGGCAGCGTTATATTTTGGACAATTCATATGTGCTCCATTTGGATTCTATAAAGTTGGATGAGGACTTATCATTTGTTGACAAGATGAATGTTGTTCTAGCTAGATATTTTAGGAGGTTGAAGTCTAGAGAGATACATGTGGTTAAGGGTAAATAGATACACTGTCGGATCAAGAAGGTAACCTAGGAGGTTGAGAGTGAGATACACATATAGTATCCATTGTCTTTAGAATCTTCTGGTAAATTTTCCCTTTCTTTTGCCTTCTTTTCTTAACATTCGAGGATGAAAGTCCTTTTTAGTAGTGGATGATTTAATGACCCTTATGTTAATTTATGTATGTTACATGATTTCTTTCATTCTAGAGCATTTTTGTAGCTTCCTTGGATCATTTATAACCTAATGGGATTGGTATCGAGCTCCTTAGTAGTTAGGTCGAGAGTTAACTCATTTTTCCTATTTTAGATCTCGATCTTAGGTAATTGTTGACTAATTCAAAATTCCTTCTAGATGATCTTGGAATTAAATTTCATTAGTTATATAAGGTCTGGAATGTGTACTTTTGTCTAGGTGGACCCTTGTTTCGGGTCTATGAGATTTAAAAGCAAATTTATCGTCTTTGATAGGATACTAGTTTGCCGGTGTGTGAATATTTAAATTTTGTCAATATTCAATGATTAGAGTATCGAATCATAAATCTTACTATGCCATCAGCTCCAACATTCCATGTTTTGGTTATGAAGAGTGTTTATTTTCTTACCGTGGTATCTAGCTAATTTTGAGGTATTTTATAGTTTTTAGGCATTTTAAAGGTTAAGTGTTGACCTAGTCAACATCTTAAACAACCAGATATTAGGATTCCGAATATGCCACTATGTTTACAATCGTTTTTTATATGTTTTCACTATTCTCTTGCATATATCTAACTCAGAACCAATCCTGAATGGTGTTTGGAGAAAATTTCTATTGTTGCTTTTAGTTGTTATGACAGTTTTTGGTGAAGCCCCATTTTCTTTTCATGATTATGAAAGTGAGGCATTCCATGGCGAAGGGCTATGCTTTCCTTAATCATAATCATGGTGCCATGTGTTACGATCTCGTACCTCTACCTTTTCCTTCCACGGGATCACGAGCTTCACCATCAAGATTATGAATGCAAAATGTATCAGCCTAAGTATCTATTTTTTGTTCTTCAAGAATTCAATATTTTCCAAATTGATTTCTCGTTCGAACCCTCTGTCTAAGTTTTAACTCTTTTGAGAAATCACAGCTAGATCATGGATTGTTTTTCTTGGTTCAAATCATTGGCTCCCTCCTCATCAGTGATAAGTAATTCACTTTACATTCTCTAGTTTTCATGAAATTTTCTCCATTATTGGCCATTGCCAATTCTTTATAAATCATGATAAATTTTACCTATTACATCAGTTCTTTAGCATTTATTGCAGCGTAGGGGTTGTGTTTCACCTTGGTGATCATTTTTCCTCTCATTTGTGGTATGTAAATTTCCATCCTTGTTCGTAAATTTTGTAAAGTTTTGTTCTATCTTTCTCTTCTTCTCTAGGATTTTTATAGACTGACTCTTTCTTGGATTATCCTAGTTTATTTAGCATGAGCTCCTGGTGTTCTGGGGAACTTCATGGTGATAGCAATATTAAATTCCAGTACGATTAGGGGGTCTCACATGCCCATTTTAGGCCTTACTTTTTGTCATGTACTGAATTTGATGTAATATATACCTTTGCCTTTATCTTGATTTCTAGGTTCATATTTTCTAGTTTTGATACATTTAAATCCATTAAAAGTTAGGCGAGTTCATTCCTGTGTACTATAGTTATTTTTTGTCGGACAATAGGTGCTCTTGTTTGGGCTTACACTTAGGATATAACCTATATAACTACTCTGAATAGTATCTCTATTCTACATAATCTTTTTTCTTTATTTATGGCGCTTGGTATAGTTCGATGCCCTTGACCTAGTATTTTCCCTGGGATGGCCGTAGGGCGACTCTAGAAGTATAAGATACTGATGAGTGAGTTAGATCTTTGGTTTTTCCCTCTAGTTTGTGTTTTTTTTCTTGCGTTAGTAGATTTTATCATACACTGATCCTTTGCAAGGAGTTAAGATAGTTTTAGTATTTGCATGTGATTTCTATTCATACAACGTGCGCCTCATGAGGTTCAGACTCC
This sequence comes from Withania somnifera, assembly GCA_039654485.1. NCBI lineage: Eukaryota > Viridiplantae > Streptophyta > Magnoliopsida > Solanales > Solanaceae > Withania > Withania somnifera. Next base: position 9,968,871 of record JBDJHY010000014.1, on the reverse strand, counting down.
TAACAACTATATATATAGAGGTCGGAGGCCTATTATCACTGTTTTTTGTGACTTTATTGCCTTATAGGCCGGTTTTCATGTATAAATGCACTAAAATTTGTATAAATGGTATTTTTTGATAATTATTAATAACATAATTTATTTCTACTTGTTTTGGACTCGGTTAAGTGTCGGGCACCCGATACTTCTATCACAACCCGATTTCTCGGATCATGATGGCACCTACTATACCACCAGTAGGAGAACCAAACCCCGTAGTCCGTAGCCGAAGC
>JBDJHY010000014.1:9946324-9961547 GCA_039654485.1 Withania somnifera | reverse complement strand
ACGTTTTTTGATTACATATTTATTATTTAACTACATAGTTGCTTGCATTTTGAATTGAACCTCCATTACATTTATTAATTCTTTTGAATAGTGACCTATTTTTAGCATGTGATTGAACATCTACTATCAAGTAACCATGTACTTTTTTTTATCAAAATGGTCTTTATTTGTTTTAGACATAACTATAAAACAATGATCATCTTTTTAAAAAACCAATTAATTACTTCAGCTGCCTGACGTGGTATTTTTCTTATGAATATCTTCAAATGTATCCCATATTTATTTGGAAGTTTTATATGAGGAAATGTTCTCATGATTTTATTTTCTCAAAGAACAGTGAAGGAGATGTATTGTTTTGTCATTAATTTTTTCAGCATGCATGATTTCTGAGGTAGATTCTTCTATTCTTGAGCTTATTTTATAATCATTGTCATATATTACTTTTGGCCCATTTTTTAATGACCAACCAGGCTTCATAATAAACATATTGAATATAAATCTTCATTATATGTCTGTATTTCTCATAGTATAGATTTTTGAAGGATAGTGGATTAAAAGCCCTTCTTGAAACATATCTTCACATGATTGATCTCTTGTTATGAATCTTTCCTCAATTGATGTTAAGAAATGAATGTGAGACCTTGATCTAATATCAATTGACAGTTCAAAATATGGGGTGGGTGGGGGTGAATTGTAATTTTCATTTTCCCTTAGTCGACACTCTGGATGATACAGTCTGCTCTTACTACAATATGATGAATGAACAATATAGAACTGTGCATCAAGGAAAATGTACACATGGAATTTTTAAACTGGTTGGGTCTCAAAATGAGACTTAATACAGTCCCTTTGGTTGCAAGAGAGTTCTACTATTTTCTCTATCCTTTACTTAGTGTTAAATAACTTAGTTTTATAATTTTAAAACCAACGATTGAGTCTATTAGGATATCAACAAATACATAAGAAACTACTTTCTTAGAAGATTAGCGTACACACACGACTTACTCTGACTTTAAGGAGCTTAGTGAGAACACACTACTTGTTGAGTCTGTTAGGATCCCAATACAACACAAGAGATCTTACTAATTCTATTTAACTCAGACCTCAATGAATATCGATTTTGTTAGGAGCCCATTAAACACTATATTTTGATGCTATGCCTTACTCGAGTTTTCTCATTTCTTTTTTGTCTACAATGGTATATACTATTTGATACAATGCTTTTAAAATCAAAAAATGTTTGAGGACTTATAGAGCAGGCTTTTTCTCTTGAAGAGAGTACCTTATATAGATGTGGAAACTAGTCGTTACAACCTAAGGGTATTGATCCTCAAAAAGAGTTTAAGAGGGTGGATTCCTTTTGAAGAATATGGGAGCATCATATTGCCTTCTTCTTCTATTATCAATGTCATTTGATCATTAGCAATAGCAAGAGTTATTAATTTCCAGTCGTTTCCTTTGAAATTAAGAAGATTGCATTCATCAATAAGATAGTCATAGACTTAAAGCTAATAAATGATCATCATCTTTCAAGATACACAACCCTTTATAACATCATAAATGCTTTGACAACTTCCAACACTCCATGTATTTTTTCAGCATTTTCCAATAAAAATGTGGAGCCTTTTGTTTTGATCAAGAACATCTTAAGTTGAATTCTTTGATGAATTCCACAATTTTTTTTGGTCCTTCATTAAATTAAAATACTAACAAAAACTTTCCCTATTATCGAAGGTTCTATTCTTGGACTTCACTCCTCAATTACGTCTAGGGGTGTTCCATGAGAGATCCTTCCACACTCATTCCCAAATCATTAGTTTTCAAGCAAGGATGTTATTCTTTAATCCTAGGGTTCAAACCCAAAGCATGATTTTTATCTTTAAATATATAGCATATGTTTAATTATTCAACTTTACATGGAATTATTATTTATAGCATGATTTCACTAACTTTACATGAACTTAGACCAAAAAACATGTGTCAACTTTTTTAAACAAAATTATGTTAAAATTATGACTTTGGTACATTAAAACTCTCAAATTAGCATTAGAATCCCAATGAACTTGCCTTTATGAACCTTACATAAGCTTACAAAGAATTACAAAAATTAGCATGATATTTTAAGAGAGAAAATTAAAGTGCTCCAGATTATCTATTATTAGACTCTTTGGGTTAGATATGGAACTCCGCTGACCATCAATGACCCAAATTAGACAGGGTATCTGCATATGCCCAAATGGTACTTTTTATTTTATATGAGCATATTTGTAATGACCCTCGAGGTCATTTTTCTATTTTCATGATTTCTCTGTGTTTACAGTCTTCTAGTAGCTTCCCCGGGTCATATGTGGGTTCCTAGGAGCGGTAGTTCGGTTCCTTAGAAGTTTTATAGCTTGGTATACATCCCAGGCTGGCCTAAATTGTTTTTGAGGTTTAGGTTTCCCTAAGATTACTTGGTTCCTTCTTGGTTATTGCTACTCTAGGTCCTCTTTAGCTCAAGCGACATCAAATTATAATTTACTTAGTTCTTTTGAGTCCAGATTATCATTTCCATGCAATTTGCATATTTTGTGTGTTATAATTGGAATCATTTCAATATTGTGCCCTTTTTAAAGAAAATCTTAATAGCTGACTAACATTGGCTGCAGTGATGATAATAGGCCAAATGGCCGATAAATCAGCCAATCGGTGGCAGACCTATATAAGGCTTCGTTATGAATTTTCTTTGGGATTTTTTTCCATTTCTTCTGAATTTTCTCCATCTCTTAGACTAGAAGTCTCATAGTTGAAGCTTGATTTGATAGTTTTGATCTATGGAAAATATTTTTGGTTATTATGTGATAGTTTTTAATGGATGATTCTTCGATTTCTTTGGAGTTGTGAAACTTTTTATGCTGTATAAACTTTTCGGTCTTGTTTCTTCATTAAATTCTATAGAATTGGGCCTGTTTTATTTCATACGATATATGAGCTATTCCCTATACGTTGGTATAAATATCCTATATTTTTGAGTATCAGGGTCCATAGATGCATTTTTAGTACAGATTTTGACCCTGTTATTTCTATTGAGATAGGTATTGTTTTACTCGTTATGACATGTGGGTTATGTTTTTGTAAGTTTTTTGCAGTACTGAGATTGTTCATAACCTTTGAAATCTTCAAGAGTGGTTATTGAGATTTTCATCGGCACTAGGTAGTCTATGGCCTACTATCATTAGACTGGTATTAAAATTATATAATTATGCTAAAGTGTCATCTCAATTATGGGTTACTAATTGGAGCATGGTTAGGTTTATTAGTCTTACCTAGGGCCTATTTTTCTAGCTTTGCATCTTGGTTATTTACCCTTGGGATACGTGGCCCTACCCGCGTGTTAGATGATGTCTCTGGAACTTAGTTTGTAGGGAGGGGAAAGAACTAGTGAATAGAGCATTGCAAATATCCCTTGAATTTTAAATGGTGGCTTTAGAGACGATCTATACTATTATTTTCTTGTGTTAAATTAGCTTGAATGGTTTTTGGGCTATGGACAACCGATTGAGATTTTGAGTCAGATAATTATACTATGGCCTAGTTTATCAGATTTTGTCTCTAAAATAGATTTTTCTTCTAATTTATGTAACAACTATCGGGTAGTATGTAGCTCCTTTCTTATCTGATATGACTCTACTTTCCTAGACTACCACTATGTTTTCTAGAAATGCCTATACGTAGACAGCTGGGTGGTTAATGTGTTGTGAATATTCCTATATGGTCGGGGTTGTGTTTTCTATGAGGTATGATATACGGGATGAGCTTGAGTTTTTTGCATTTCTGCCTTGATGACTGTGCCCTACTTTCTTTTTACAAGGTTTTACATGTGGGTTTGAGTCCCTCCACAGGCCCTTCCAACCTAGGTCTCTATGCTTAGGGCATGATGTACAACCTAGGGAAGGGGTATATGGGGCATTAGTGGTATACAGTTTGATTCTTGCATGGCTCCATCCTTTCATGGTTTATTGTCGGAGGAGAAACATGCTTGGTTACTATTATGATGTTTACTTTGTAGCACCCCCTTACATTGTATTATTTTGCAATTAGTTGTACATTTTCAGGCTTATTAGAGAAGTCGTGTTGGGTTTCTTTTACTCCTGCTTGTACCTACTGGTAGTATGAGATACCGGTAGGTTTTTCTGCTAGCTAGGCTTCTTTTTACATCATATTTGTTGTTGGAGTACTTCATAGATTACATGCCTACTTGTTTAACCATTATATTATTACATTTGTATATATACAATGGTGATCTAGGTACGCGTCGTACTGTTCCTAATTTTCTTATGACTTAGATTCACTATTAGTCGATCTTTCAAATCTTATACTACTGGTTACAATAGTTATCACCTCTATATCTTCTATTTATATGTTGTTTTTGTACTTGATTATGGTTGCACATTGCCTCATTTATGCTTGGTTTTACCTGATCGGTCTATCAATACCTATTGGGTACTCATAATAAACTTCTACATCTTTTTTTGTGATTAGATCTAGGTACGAGTCATCAGGGAGGACATGATCATTTGATCTAAATAGGAACTACTCCAGAGATACGGTGAGTAGTTGGCGTTCAAGCTAACTGGTTCTCCTTTTGATGTAGTGTTGTCCTAGTTTTGTTCAAGATAGATGTTTGTAGGTTTTTCCTATAGAGGGTTGTATCTAGTTATGTTTTGTATATATAAAATCTCTACAGCCATTAGATACAAGGTTCTGGGGCTTAAATTCTATGTATTGTCCTACTTTATTTTGACCTTTACTACATCTTCTCTTTATTTCTTTTCTTTTCTTCTGTTGATGTAGGATACTGGACCATCACTTACCGCTCTTTACCTTGGTTTAGGATTTTTTATAAGTAGGATGTAGACGCCATCAAAACTCAATTTTTGAGATGTGACAATAATGTATTTTTGGGAGGATTATTTAGCATCAAAAGGACTTGACTTTACTTGTTAGAGGAGGGTGATGTTCAATTATACAAACTATACAACCAACACAAGACTAATTTTATAAAGATCCATATCTTAGTAGACATGATTAGTCCTAACTGAGGCAGGTTAGGGCGACCTTTGGTTCTATGACACCAAAACTTTTTAGTGTTGGATGACGCATGACTCCATGTCACTCATAGCATGGTTTATATCGGTTATTAGAAACTCACACCTTGTAACTTATGTTTTAGAACTAAATAGTTGCATTGACCTACATAAACTTATGATTTTCTTAGGATATTTTAGAAACTTAAAAAAAAATATTTGTGACCTTCAGATAACAACAGTTTTTGGATCTTTCCATAAGTTTAAAACTTATGACAGGATTTTAGCTCTCATCTCCTATTTACTTATTCAACGAGATTTTTATGTTTATTTCATTTTTTGTGCATACACTCCCATATCAATATATTAAATGTACTGCCCCATTTTTTGGATGAATCCTTTGATGATAATGCAGATTTAGGTCTTCCTACTAATCCACGTGGCTAGTAGTAGTTATTATCATATCATCTCGGTGAGTCCTCATATCGGGGATTGGAGTTGTTCTATTAATTTATATCATGTTATATTTTATACTTTTGTTGTGAGAACTACTTAGGGATTTTTCCAAAAGGTCATCCCATGATAATTAGAGGTTTCAGGCATTGATTTAGTACTTTGTCAAATTATTTATGTTTTTCCTAGTTGTGGCCAATTTATAAGATAGTGACATTTTTATTTTATGCCATTGTTACCACTATTCATTATGTCATTTACTTCTTCTAAATGTTTATATTTATAACCAGGTATATTTAGCTTATGCCCAGTTATGGGTCTTCAGTGTTGTGTTATGTGTAGGGATAGTCTCATGGCGTGACATTGAAAGTCACTACTTAGCCAAAATTCAATTTTAGACATATTTTTCCAACACCTTAGATCATGCCAATAAGGAGTTTCACATTAAGATAGTTTGATCTGGACCTGCGTGTAGCATAAGAAGAAGATAACCTTTTATTAGCACAAACATGATAAGCTGATTTTAATCAATCCACTATTTCGTGGAGTTTCCTACAAAGGTACGTTATGAGAGAATGGTATAAAAGTTCTCCATTTTATTGTTATTTTTAATCATGTTTACTTGACTAATTTTATTGACTTTCTTTGGAGAACGTCATCCCATAGCCTTTTGTCCAATCTTTTCATAGTTATGACAATTACCGTCATAGGCGGGCAATTCTTTGGTCTAGATGGTTGATTCCTTTTTTTGTTATATTTTGTGCTTCTTTAATAATATCTACCTTCAATATTGTTGAACTTACAAAAGACGTATTTTCCTTAACTCTGATGTCATCTTGTATCCTTAGACAAACAATCAATCTTCAAGAGTCATATTCTTGCATTTATACTTCAAGTAAATTTAGAGTTTCTCCATAAGGGGAACAACATTTGGATAAATGTTGCTACTTAAAATGTTTCATCTATAACTCTAATTTCAATGTATAACTTGAAATTACAAACACAATCAATATATTTAATAATAAAAATATTAAATTAAATCATACCTTCAAAAAATCCTATGATGGTGACCACATTTGCTGGCATGTGATGTTTAGACATAAAATCGAGTCCTTGTGAATGGGAAAATCCAGGTGCTCTTATTTTATGATGGTAGGGACCATTGCTTCCATTAATGACCAAAAAGAAACCAAATTCTCCTATAGGGGCTTCAACTGATATCATAAATGATTATTTTTAATTCCTCGATTTGAGACATGAAAATATTGTTACCAACTATTTTAAAGACCAAAAATTTTGCAGCCACAATTTTTTTAATCTAGCATCTTTAATCTTGTACATATTATCAAGAGCATTATACAGCTCTTTAGAAGTTTTACTAACATTGAAGATATTATGAAATCCATCTTCAAGTCTTTGAGAATATAGATTTTTCAAAGAAAATGTGAATTTATTAATGCATGAATCTGTACAAATTTCTCATTTTAAAAAAATCCTTCTGCAATGATATAAGTATTCTCAATGATAAATCAGTGTAAATCGAAGATGGTCAAAGGTCATTTTCTACTACCAGCATTTGAAGTGGATGCCAATAAAATTACTTGACTTTTTTTGGTTTGTGATTGCTGGAAAAATTATTGTAAGATGAAGCAGTGATCATTGTTGTGGTTTTATAATTTATGATAGAAACATTTTGTTGTTCTATTTCAATAGTCATTTTTAAAATGAATTTGAAAAAAAAAAGACACTTAGTCAATCAGTGAAGTTTTTAACCTTCAAACCAAATACAAATAAATATATTTAATTGGTGTGTTTTCTTCTTCAAATCAAGTATAAACAAATACATTTACTTAAAGAATTTCTTATATCTTTAAACCAAGTAACATAATGAGTCGAAGTCATAAACTTTAATCTTAACAAGTATGTAGAAGATACAGATATTTTAGACTCCAAAAACAACCGTCAACTTAGAAAAATTAAACAATATCTTATAATTCATTAATCTTGTCATTATTTGTGTTTGATAGTTCTTTAATAAATTATTTTTTGTTTTATAATCAATAAAGTAAATATATCCTGAAACAGAAAAGTAAATGAAATAGAAAATATTATGTGTTCACAAGTTACTTATGTATCATTAAGAAATTATAATCTTTTGACTAGGAATTGAGTTACTTCCTCCCAAGATAAAAAGAGAAAACATGTGTGTAATAGAGGTAATGAAAATAATGGAACTCCAACAAACTCAAATGGTGGTAGAAAATAACAATATTTTTTCCTTAAAAAATATTATCTACTACTTGGAAAGTCAATAGGTGTGAATGTACATGCTCATAAAGAGAATTATCGGTTTGACATTTAATTTTGAGAAAAAAAAAATTCATAAATTTAAAATTTATAATATTTAGAAAAATATACCAAAAATTGAAAATAAATATAAAAAATTGTAGTATAAATTATGTCAAAAAAAAATATATTAATTGTTGTAAAATCAATCTAAAATTGTTTGTACAATACGTAACAAAAATTTAAAGAAATAGAATAGCGAAATAAGAGAAGAGAGTTTTTTTTTTCTATCCTACCAAGTGGATCTCAAATATTTTCAAGTGTTTAAGTATACCAAGTATGCCAATACTAATATTTATGCCTCTATTTGTATGCTAATTGAGGCATTCAAAAAGTTCACATCACTTGACACTAACCATGACTATTGTGGGGGAAAATCACTGAGATGGTTATGGAGATGTAAGATTTAATATCATAATAAAAAAAGTACTTGGGGGGTTGATTTATAGAGTAGTGGGCATACAAATTTATTAGTTTCATAACATTCACCCAGAATCTTCATGCTTTTTATAGATAATGTGCCTCATTAAAGCCATATTAGAAAAAAATCAGTAGAAAAAAATTTTTAATGAAGGAAAACTTGTATATATCTTTTACTATGAATTATTTGTTGGCCCACTAGAAACCTTATTAGAATGCCATGACCAAGACTGGGCTATGATGACTCTTACTACAACCCTTCAATGGGCAAGTCAACCTGGAAAGAAAACAATAGAATAATAACTGAAATAAAAATAGAATAAAAGGGTCCTCCACTATATATATTAATGTAAATACCCGATATACAAGATAGCCCCACATAAAAGAGGAAATACGCAACATAAAATAGGAACTATTTTTTGACTTGGTGTCATGAATACAAGAGTATCTGACTATCACTACAAAAATACAAGTTCCCAAAATATACATATTAAAGACAGTAAATAGAAGAAGGAAAAGAGTAAGTCTCCAATAGTACTTTCCTAATGCTAAGAGCTCACCATATATCTGAATCAACAACAATACTGAATGAGCAAAATTGGTACACATAACCCATTCTAGAAGCTGTATTATAAAACATGCAGAAGTATAGCATGAGTATCAAAACAAAGGGTACTAGTAGGCTTCATAGACCGACCAAGAGAAGAATGTAGTAAATATGACAAGACCAAGTGAAAGGACTCGAAACTCAAGTTGTGATGGCATTTATATCCCACCTGTAAAAAAATTTAACCATGTCCCAGAGCGTAAAACATGAGCCAGTTCAAAAGACCAAAAGAAAAATAGAAGGGAGATGAAAGGGAGAAATAGAAGAAAAACATGAAATATAGAACAAAACATAACTCCCTACAAACCGGTATCGTGGATGTAGATCATCAACATACAGAAAGCTACAAAATACAACCCACAATGGGGCAAAAATAATAAAATAGCTATCCAGAATCAAAGTAGAAAAAATGTAGAGATAGAATGAGGACCGACCAGCATAAACGCTGACTGCTCAGTGTATCTCCTAAAACAACACCAAACAAGCTCCACGATCGCATCTGTCCAGATGACTCGTACTAAAACCTGCATCATAAAAAAATGAAAAAGTGTAGTATGAGTACCAAAACCAATGGGTAACTAGTAACATATTAGGCTGTCTGGGTAAAAGTAAGCACAAAAACCAGGTAAAGAACGATCAAAAGAAGACATGACAGTGACACATAATGTATAACAGAAAAGGGGTAACTGCACTAATAGCCAGTAAATGTGAACTATCAGCTATCAGTATGTGCAGCATCAACTAACATGTATAAAGGGAAGTCACTATCAAGGTATAACACATAGAACCTAGGCCACAAGAAAATAATGACCAAATATTGCACGTAGCTTGATCTCCAACATAACCGGCACAAGGAAGGACCAATAAGAGAATACAAAACCATCAAAAAGTTAGTCTAAAAATAAATACAACAAGTTCATGAATATTACCTACCAGAGAAAGAACATAACAAAAATAGTCTACAAGTAAACAAACCCGCCCGGTACCCCATTTTAATGGTTGGTACAACTAGGCAACCAAGTAACCCATAGGTACTCCCTCCGGATGTCCTGAAGAGTACATATCAATGAGCACGGATGCAATGAAGAGGAGTTCTTAAGAGAAATAGTGCCCGTATGCACCCTCCTTGTTGACTCTACCAAGAGTGGACCTGCAAAAGCTTCCTGATATACTTACTCCTCCTACTCCAGTATACCCGTCTCACTGGCTACAACTCCTACATAGTAGCAATATCTCAAGCATAGCCATGCCTAGTCAGAGGGTCCATGGAGGGATCTAAATAGAAAAAAAAAATTTTAATAAAAATCCAATCAATGGCATAATCGGCAGGGCCAAGATGTCTTAGTGGAAAACTCAATTCCATCCATATAAGAAGAATCCAAATGTTGGTAGAATCGCACTGTTGCCATGTAGGCGATATCCAGAAATCACAATGATAGTGAGGAAATAGCCTTAAATGGTGTGAGTAAATAGCTCCATATTGCTCATGAGTGTAGTCGTGGAAGAAATAAGTATAAAAAAATTCCATTTCCAATTATTACTCTATCAAATTCAAGTTACCTTTTAAATTATTTAATGCATGGTTGCTACAATAAGCAATCAATAATCTAAACTGGTTTAAGGCTACTAAATAGAACCCATAGGAAGGTTGAAAATCCCCAATCACAAGGTACATCCTCCCCTAGCCCAACTACTGCCCTAGCAACGAGTAATCATACCAAAGGTACCACAACTGCCCAGAGAGTGCTCATTAAGGGCCAAATACACAACCATAATAGGGAAAAGATGGAGATATCATAGCTCAGTCCAATACTACTCAATACCAAGCTCGTTTCCAGATAGGGCACAATATCATCACAAACGGCTGCTACAATCCAACAAAATTGTATCCGTCTAGGTAAAATTTGATCGCATAGGATTCTAACTATCCAACGAATCTACATCTGTCTATCTATGACCAAGTTTCCATACACACCCTAATCACACGCAACACCATATGTAGCACACAGAATAATTTTCATAACCCGATTTCTCAGATCATGATGGCACATACTATACCATAAGTAAGACAACCAACCCCGTAATCTGAAGCCGACAAAGAGGACTACTATATCAAATATGAAAAGCACTAGTTTAAAATAAAAGTATATAAGTGAATAAAACAAAAGTAATAGAGTCAAAAATAATATTCCAAAAACTCGGTATCAGTTTTATACGAACCACTAAGTATAGAACAAGAAATCAAAATATCTAAAACAACTGTATCTCCAAAAATACATGGAGATCAAATAGAGACGCCAATCCCAAAGAGAAACAAGTATAGCCAGACGCTAAGCTCACCCTGAATCTTTGAAGTAGAAGGTAGTCTACACGAACAACGATCTGTAATTACGGTTGGGAACCTGTACTCTTATCTGTACATGTGCAAGTGTAGTATGAGTACAAGCTGCCGAAGAAACCCATACCCAGTAGGCTTTGAGGGCCCACTAGTCATATAACAATAATAATAATAGTAAATAACAGAATACAAGAAAAAGGGTCAGAGAATCATATAGTACAACAAGGGAAGCTAGCAACTTAAATTAGAATCAAGTACAAGTAGGCATGTATCGCTAGCTAATCACATAAAAAGATCTCAGGCAATGAAGGAAAACGTACCTCGAATCCTCACAATAGTATAATAATAAAATAATTCAGGAGCAAACGAAGACTAGAGGAGAACATCAACGGTAAAGGGTAACCTCAAGTAAAGGGTAAATGAATGAACAATAGTATAAGGTACAATTCCCACATATAATGACGTATCAACTAACCAGCAGTAACACTAATAAAAAAGTATTGCAAATAAACACTGACATGTCCCCAAAAAGAAGAACAGTGTACACAGTAACACGCTCACCCATAGGCATCCACATACTACCAGGGGTAAACTAAATAAAATAGGTGCAGAAAAGTAAAGACACACCATGAAGTAACCATTCTTATGGACGCTTCTCCTTCATTACCCATAGGTCCAACAGGCAGAATCCATGGAAGGCTAACCCAAAATATTCCTAGTATATCTATTCTCCACACTATCTCTATGTCACCATAGCCCGGAGGCAAGGTCCATGGAGGTATCTCACCACGTGCGATCTCTAATGTAATCATAACCTCGCATCCCAAATATCAAATTCTCAAGGGTATGAATAGAAGGAAGAACTCTAATTTTAATGAAATTTAATGGATAAAATCACTTACCGAAGGTGAGGATGACTCATTAATTCTTCAAGCAACTTTCTATGAACATTGGAAAGGTTTCAAAGATAAATCACACAAGTTATTGGGAGAAAATTAAGGAAAACTGATGGAAGAACGACCCAAAAATATGTGAAGACTTCATAAAATAACCCTCAGTGCCGATTTATCAGACCAAACGTGTCGATAAATCGATAATGTTGATTTATCAAATGCTTGGTCCGATTATTGGACCTGATAACTTTTTGGTAGTTTGGTCTGATTTACCAGTGCTAGTCGATAAATTGGCACTTTGACCGATTTATCAGTCATAAACTGCACAAGAAAAAAATAACTATTTTAAAATTATCAGGGTTTTGGAAATGAAATGGAGTCCCATTTTGACATACCAAATATGTATCTTATGTGAAAAACACATTTTAAAGTCAACAGACTGATGAAATCGACATCGGAGGTTGTTTGAGCAAAATTGACCCCAAAAAAAGACTTTGCCAAAACTAGGAAATTTCTAACTTTCCACATAACACTCAAATTAAGCACGAACACATTGGGAAGAATACCAAGGGTAAAACTAACCTAAATTTACCATTCTGGAGCTGATGGAAGCGTTAGAATTCCAATATGACATCTCGAACACCAAAACACAACCCAAGCTCCACTTTAGGCCTTAAACTTAACTAAAACCCATAAATAGGCACAAATTGTAAACGAGAACTCTAAAATACAAACTAAAGTCAAGATTGACTTTTTTTACAATTCCGAAGATAACTGAACTATTAGAATTTAATTATGAGATCATATTGTAGGAAAGTTGACTTTAGTTTTAGGCTCAAAGAAAAACAATTTGAGATATTTATCAATTGATTCATTGGGGATCCAAACTACACAATCCCAGCAAGTCATAAATGACTTATTACATCTACCTAGATTCTATAGAATGAAAAACATCATGTATTATCATAAATGACCTTGAGGGTCATTGCAACATCCACTACTAAAAGAACTTTCGTCCCTAAAAGTCAAGTAAAAGACTAAAATAAAAGGGAAGAGAATGTACCTAATGCCTCAAACAATTGTGAATAGTGCTTCCATATCTTACTCTTCATCTCCCAAGTAGCTTCCTCGATCGGAGGTCCCCCCTTCTGCATGCTGACCACTGGAATCTCCCTGGATATCAATTTCCTTACATCCTTAGAAAAAGTTTCCCAGGCTCCTCAACAAAGGATAAATCCTCATCTAGATGCAGTGAATCCTCCCGAATAATATGAGAATCATCTAGAATATACATTCGCAACATCAAAATATGAAATACCTGATGAATAGCTAAAAGCATAGGAGGTAAGGCTAAAATAAGGCAATATCACCAACTCTCTCCAAGATCTTATCTGGCCCGATATACCTGGGACTAATATTTCCCTGCCTACCAAATCTCATCACATAATGTAAAATAGATATCCACCAAAAAACTTTATCACCAACTCCAAAATCCAAGGCATGAAGCCTATGATCAGCAAGACTCTTTTGCCTACTCTGTGCCTCAAAGGATGCCGTTATGTTGCTGGAGTGATAGCTATTATTATAAGAAAACTCTGCCAAAGATAGGTGCTGAACCCAAAAACTACCAAAGTATATCACACATGCTCTCAACATATTCTCCATCACCTGAAAAGTCCACTCGGACTAACCATCGATCAATGGATAAAATAAGATACTTAAATAAACCTCGGTACCCAAGTCTCGCTGAATAGATCTCAAAAATTGCAAAGTTAACTAGGTGCCTTTGTAAAAAATGCTAGATATAGGAATACAATGAAATTTAACCACCTCAGGAATGTAGATTTGGGCCAAATGCTCATCATTGTACGAGGAATGAGTAGGAATGAAGTGTGCTGACTTGGTCAGCCTGTCAACAATAACCCAGACAGTATCAAAATATCTGTTAGTCCACAACAACCTAGAAACAAAGTCCATAGTCACCCGCTCCCACTTATAAGCCAAATAGGGTGTTTCTTATCAAACCACCTGGTTACCGATGCTCATACTTAGTATAATTCATAAAACACTAGTTTTCTCGAAGCTTCTTGTTCATATCTCTCATAAAAAGGTGTTATTCGATAATGTCTATCTAGAAGACTCCCTGTAACCCTAGTGAACATTCAAATATCTATCCTACATTCATTCGTGAAGGTACTCCTAATGGATTAAAGACCATATCAACGGAGACCAAGCTCATGAGCTTATTATCCTAGGTCGGAACAAGTTGATAGGACCCCTTTTTTTACGTCCCCATGTTCCCCCGACGGGAAGGTTTGGCACCTCGATGTCGGCTCTTTGCCACCTGGGGCTGTAGTATGTTCCAAGGGTTGGGCTGTTCGCCCATTAATACGGGTGAGTAACGCGTAAGAACCTGCCCTTGGGAGGGGGACAACAACTGGAAACGGCTGCTTATACTGACTACTCCAAGAGCACTCATCCATAAACTGGTTATTGGTACAAATAACATAAAGAAATGTAACCAACGTTTATTGGAGAAAGCAACCCCAAAGATTTGGGACCAAAAGCGGTTAGCGGTGACCATTGAATAAGTTTCTTTGGCTTGAGTTGGGTTAAAAGCACGGAATGTATTTGCACCATCACTGTCTTCAAATAAAGTATTTTCTACGGTAACACCATGAATGACACATAGCAAAGCAGCGCCCAATACACCGACAACTCTCATCATATGAAAGGGGTTCAAGGTCCAATTATGAAACCCTTGAAAAAATAGGATGAATCGAAATATAGCTGCTGCACCAAAATTAGGTGCAAAGAACTTGGGTCTTCTTTTTCAAGAACTTGGGTCTTCTTTTTCATCTCCGATTACTCGATAATTTCCACAAGCACAAATTCCGCTTTTTATAGGAAAGTATTTTCTTATATTCAATTTTGTATTGGACAAGAAAGAAATTCCCTTTGTGTATGGGGGTACTGCAGAACATGTGCGAGCCCCATCTAATGGAAAAATAAAATTCAATGAGGATTTGGTTCATCCGACAAAGTAAAGAAGATAATAATGGTCTTTTCTTTGGTGATAGAAGATCTAATTGTAGAAAGA